>VNJV01008816.1:0-14158 GCA_008042635.1 Drosophila nikananu | reverse complement strand
CAAATATATCTGTATATTTGCTGCATAAAGTTTCTAATTGTAATTTAAACAATTTTGGGAAATTTTTCTTCAATTGAGATAAGACAGTTTTATTTATGTTTTCATCATTTGCCTGAACTACATTGTAGTTTGAAAGTGGCTCATATTTTAAAGTGTCTATATTGACCAGTTGGTCATAATCTGTTGTGTTAAAAATTCGGACAAATGTATTACTAGATGTTGCAATTGTATTTGCAACATAAATACCAGTTTGAATTTCCTGGTTTGGAAATCGGACAACTTGGGATCTTGCTGGTAATAGAGGTACCACGCGGAGGACCTTCTCCCAGGAGAAGGTGGTGTCTATCATATTGATATTCACCTACGAGTCGACTTGGTGCACTAGTAGAGCCAAGGAATATCCATCAACAAGTACTCTGCTGATCTTGCCTTGGTCTGATGCACCCTTACCACCCCTATATATTTATAATAAATAATAAAAAAAAAAAAAAAAAAAAAAAAAAATACTCTCGTATAAGTAACCTCAAATTAGAGCTATTCTTCGTTTTGATCCACACCCTCGTTTTGGTTGTAGTCTGCCTCCCTTCAGTACCAGCCCGTGGATATTCAGGTAAGCCAGGATGGCTTTCACTGTCTGCCTTCCCCCTTCCCCTAGTGACCCGAGTTGATATGCTCCGAAGTGACGCTGTATCAGGTCGAGGCGGATCCAGAATAGAATTAAAGAACAAATTTGGTTGCGTAGCCGTATCGGCTGATTTTTGGTTTTTATTTGTAATTTAGCTGGCAGAAATTGTTCTGCCAAGTTTGAATCTTCAAAAGTATCTGTCTTGACATTCTTAAATATATTTTGTCTAAAGCTAAGCCGCGTAGCTGCGCTGCTGGATACGCCAGCAGCGGAGCGGCTCTCCTATGTATATCATATATATGTGTATTGAGGGAGCGAGTTATACACTTATGTATTTGGCACTTGGTAAGCGTGGGAATGCTGACCATGCACTTTATACTCTGGAGCCTCCAAGATCATGTTACGTCCGCCTTGGGCTTTATTAGTTGCATAAACATATGTATGTAGTAAGTACTATTTTACTTAAATGTTCTTAATAATACATAGGCGCATACTACATCTCCCTCCTTTTGAAAAATAACGTAACTTAGTAAAGTTATTTTAATTAATAAATGCAAATAAATTTTAATTTTTTTATTTTTATTTTAATAATACATTTTTTGTATAAATGATTAAGAAAAATATAAGTGTAAAATCGATTATGAATGAAATTTCTTCAATCTATCTTTATGAACTATTTGTTTCTTGTTTTTATTAGTAAGTAACGTAATATTATCATTATCTCCAATGCTTTCTATCTTATAGGGCCCTGTGTATTTAAAGTCTAATTTATGACCTACATCATTTCTTAATAAAACTTTATCTCCTACTTCCAACTCTTTGTTATTTACTTTTAAGTCGTAATTTCCCCTATTTTTCTCTTTATGTGCTTCAAGCAGGTTTCTTGCTCGAGCATATGCTACTTCTAACCTATATTTACTTTCCTTAGCGTAATCATCTATATTATATATTGGTTCTATGCTATGTAACTTATTAAAATGTTTTGGTAAATTACTTGTTCTACCGAAAACTAATTCATATGGACAGTAATTATGTACCATAAATGGGGTCGTGTTGTAGCAGTATACGAAATATTGAAGCAATACGTCCCAATCGGTTTTATCAGCTGATACGTAGGATCGTATATACTCGTTTAAAGTTCTATGACTTCTTTCGACCACGCCGACTGTCTGGTGATGATGTGCAGTTGATGTTATGTTTTTTATTTTCAAAAATTTGCACAAATCAGTAATTATTGAATTCTTATACTCTGTACCCTTGTCCGTAATGTACGTGTTCATTGGACCGTACGTCAGAATAAAAGACTCAAATATCGCTTTTGCTACTGTGTTTGCACTTTTGTTAGGTACAGGTATGGCAACTAAATATTTGGTTAAATCACAGATGAGAGTGACTGCATATTCGTTGCCATTGTCTGATTTTGGTAGTGGACCAATTGTGTCCACTATCACTCTATCAAAAGCGTGTTCAGGTGTCTCAGTTATTATCATTGGGGTCTTCGTGTGCTTTGTTGTTTTTGCTTTTTGGCATTTTTGACATTTTCTTACGTACTCTTTTATGTATTTACTCATATTTTTCCAGTAATAATGTCTTTTGACCTTGGCCAAGGTTTTTATAATGCCTGTATGACCTCCTTGTATTGGATCATCATGTAGTGTAGACAAAATAGCTTCTTTTTCTTTTTCATTATTTATTAGGGTCACCGGGTTAAGTAGCGCTACTTTTAAATTCTTTAATATTTTATTGCCCATTTTTTTAAATTCATCTATTGAAACGTGTTCAAAGATTTTTTCCCACGGTGCCAGTTTGAGTTGGTTGATACCGTATATACCGGCTTGCGATTCAAGCCTTTGGAAAAATTGATCTAGATCAAGAACTCCATTAGTATAAAGATCACCAACATCATATCTTGCAATGATTTTTTTTCCATGTTTAAATAAACATGTCGTATCATTCAATTGCAATGTCACTACTTTTCGTACTTCGTCATTTGTTATGACTACATATACGTTGGGCTCTGAAGCTTTTTCTTTGGTTTGCTCATGCAAATCCAATTGTTCTTTTCCTGCGCAGGATTTTTGTCTACTTTGTAATCTTGTAGTGACTTTTAATATATTGCCAGTAATTTCCCTTAGCTCCTTGATGGTTATTCTTGATAACGCATCAGCTACATGATTATCTTTGCCTCTTAGGTACTCTACCGTAAAATTATATTCTTCTAATTCAAGCCTCATGCGTGTTAGTTTTGAGCTTGGGTTAGTCATTGAGAATAAAAATGTGAGCGGTCTATGATCTGTTTTTACTGTAAAATGCTCACCATAAATGTAGGGTCTAAAGTGTGTTATTGCCCAGTGGATTGCTGTTAGTTCCTGTTCAGTAGTACTTTTATTGCTCTCACCCTTTGTAAATGATTTAGATGCAAATGCAACTGGAAGTTGGTGGCCATTGTGGTTTTGAGATAAAACTGCACCACACGCTTGCTTACTTGCATCTGTAGTTATGCAAAATTCTTTGCTAAAGTGTTGGTTTTATTAGCTGCGATTTTAAATGTGTGAATGCATTTTGGCATTCATCTGTCCACTCGAATGGAACATTCTTTTTACATAATCTTGTTATGTGCCGCGAATAGTCGGCGAAATTTTTGATAAAACGTCTGTAGTAATTGCAAAATGCTACAAAACGTCTAGCGCTGTCCGCATCATGTGGAACTGGGTAGTTCTGAATGACATCATATTTTTTGTCATCCGGCAAAATTCCTTTGTCTGTGCATTTATGTCCTAAAAATGTGACTTCATGCATGAAAAATGAACATTTTTCAGGATGTAACTTTAGGTTGTATTCCCTGCATTTATCAAAAACTTCAGTGAGGTTTTTAAGCATATGCTTTTCGGAACAACCGATGACTATTAAGTCATCCATATAAAGGAATGCCTGAGACGGTTCTATTCCAGAAAATGCTATAGTCATCATTCTTTGGAATGAATTAGGCGCTATTTTTAAACCAAATGGCAATCGCGTGAAACGATATGAGCCATTTTTGGTTGAGAAAGATGTTATATCTCTTGAGCCTTCATCTAGCTCGATTTGATGAAAACCTGACATTAAGTCAAGGCAAGAAAAATATTTTGCTCGACCAAGTTGGTCCAAAATATCATCTATTCTCGGTAGTGGAAATTTGTCAGCTAAAAGTTTCTTATTAATTTGGCGATAGTCTATTACTAATCTCCATTTCTTTTTATCTGAATCTGGGCTTGACTTTTTAGGTACTAATAGCAGAGGGCTATTGTACTCTGAAACTGATGGCTCGACTATTTTATCTTTTATTAATTTCTGTACCTGGGCTTGTATTTCTTCTACTTGACTATGAGGGCTTCTATAATTTTTTATGTATACGGGCTCATCATCTTTTAATCTCAACTGTTGTTTATAAAAATTATTAACCGTTATTGGTTCTGATTCTAATGCAAATATATCAGTATATTTGCTGCATAAAGTTTCTAATTGTAATTCAAAAAATTTTGGGAAATTTTTCTTCAATTAAGATAAAACAGTTTTATTTCTGTTTTCATTATCGCCTGAACTACATTGTAGTTCGAAAGTGGCTCATATTTTAAAGTGTCTATATTGACCAGTTGGTCATAATCTGTTGTGTTCAAAATTCGTACAAATTTATTACTAGATGTTGCAATTGTATTTGCAACATAAATACCAGTTTGAATTTCCTGGTTTGGAATTAAAATGTTATCATCTTTTGATGATACTATTAATCTTCGGACAACTTGGGATCTTGCTCCAGAGCTGTATGTTATTGGAACATAAATTGGAAATTTCAAATTGTTGGGTCTAATTATAAACCAATCTTCTGCTGGTTTGAAATCAATTTGGCAATTGTATTTTTTAATGAAATCTATTCCTATTATTCCGTCACACGGTATTGGAAAATTTTTATCTACTAAATGAAAATCGTGTGGGATAATGTATTTGCCTGTCTGTATCTCGATAAAAGTCTGTCCCTGAGACTGGATTGTCTGTTGGCTTATGCCTTGAATATTAATTTTCTTATTTATTTGAATATTAGAAAATTTGTCAGAGTTCTCTTTGAGGATAGAGATGTCTGCACCTGTATCAAGAAGGAAAACAAGTTTTACACCTGTTTCGACATGAATGAATGTGGTAAATATGTTGAAATTATAATTGATGGTGTATACTCTATGATCTTCTTCTACTGGGTACCTAAGGGCTGTTGCGAGTTTCCCTGATCTTGGGTTACTCGTACATTGGCATTATTTCCGTTATTGTTGTTCTGATTGGTATTACGGCCTCTGTTTCCATTATTGCGGCCTCTATTGTTGCCATTATAGCGGTTTTGATAACCGTTATTCCGGTAACCGTTAGTTTGATAACCGTTATTATAGTTGCCTCTATAACCATTGTTATTGAAGCCTCTACCTCGGTTACCACCTCTATTGGCATTGCCGTATCCTCTATTAGATCTGTTACCTCTAAAGTACATTACTTTATTGATAACTCTTGCACTCGTTCTTATGTATGCGCTTATCGCTGCATCCATAGTGGTGCAAGTCCCTGCTTCCAGTACTGTTTTGATACTTTCATGCTCAGCACGATTTATCATGGTGTCAATTGCCTCTTTAGTACTTAGACTAGTGGCATGTTCTAGGGGTATACCCTCATCGATAAATGAAGCTTCTAATAGCTTTCTGAGTTTATCAACTTCAGCCGTAAATTGCGTTGCAGTTTTACCTCTTTGCTGAACTGTTGATATCATTGCCTTGACATTACCGGATGTCTCACCGACAACTACTTCCTGCAATTTGTTTATAATTGCTGGAATTGTCTTTTCATTGTCAACTGAGTTCAAAATGGTGCCAACTATTTTTAACTTAATTACCTCAACTGCAATGTCTTCAAATGGTCCCTTAGCTAAGTCTACCAATTTGATTGCTTTAATGAATCGTTGTAAATGGATCTTTTGTCCATCCAATTCTGGCACTGTGCAAGAGACTTCCTTAATGTAAGATCTAATGGCTGCAGCTTGTTCTGCCATGGTTAAGGTATTTTCTGAGTCAGCTGCGTTATTTGTTGTATTTTCTTCTTTCAGCACTAGTGTTGCTGGTATAGTTAGATCGTGAAGATCTTCCTCTTTAATTTCTTCCTCGACTACCGTTGTATTTTCTTCGTCTGAATCAGTGCTTTCTTCATTAACATTTATTGTTAATGGAGTGTTTAATATAGTCGGAATTTCTAATTGGAGGCTGAATTTATTTTTTATGAATATTAATTTTTCCCTTAATGCCACCAATAGTTCCGAAACCTTAGCACACTGTTTTCTGTCTAAATTCTTTCTATTCTGTTGTATCAGTTCTCTGACTTTATTGTAACTATTTACCAATATTTGTGCTTTCTTATTTATCGTTGCAGCTTGTATTGGTCTATTTTGCGTTAAGCTTTTATAAGATTTTCTGAAATTTTCTTTTGACTCATTTATCTGATCAATAAGCTTTTCCCAGTCCATGCTATGGTATTAGTTTCAAGGATACAAAGATTCATAAACCTTAAATATAGTGCGCTGTGTTTGAGCTACACTCATTATTGGCAATTGCTATATATGTATTTCTGGATTCGTATCTAGATAAAGTTAATATTACGTTTATATTTTAATTTTTTTTTTTTAACTTTTGTTTTTATTCATAATTGAGTTTTTTTTTTATATATATCTTAAATATTATCTAAACCGTTAGCAGTGCTACGGTATTTGTTCTTAAGACACTTGTTATGTAATTTGTATAATTTTATCAATGCATTGGATACCATAAGTAGAGCAATTACAATTAGTAATATAGTTATCCAGAATAAGTCTGCATTTTGGACTTCCACTTTATTGATGATTTGCTGTGGAGTCAACAGTTTTAGTGTCTATTAAACCCATTTTGGGTATATTAAGTTTATAGTTTTGTAAAAAATATTCTTTATTTTCATATATGTTTTCAGATTTGCTTATTCTATTTGTCTCTATGGACATTTATATTTGGAATTATTTTGTTTCTTTAATGTTGTCAATGTTAGTTATGATAAAACATTATTGCCTGCCTGATTCTAGCTATGGCTTCACGGGCCATATTGGGTTAACAGGGCATAGTAGTATATGCTCCATTTTACAATGTGTCTTACAAAATTTTTCTTATATAGGTATATATTTTTTTTTTATTGTTAATTAATTAATTATTTAATATTTTAATTCTGCTGATGTTCCTCTGTTGTGTCAGCTGGGCGTCGCCGGGGGTGGCACGCTGACACTCCCTCGCTGCTGTCTAATTCCGGGCTGCTGCTGATGTTGATGGCTCGCAGTTGATGCAAGACTCCAGACTCCCTCGCAGTCCGGTGTGCAGCCCTTCTTGGGCTTCGTCAATGCTGGTGCTGGTGCTGGATATGTTGCTGGTTTTGGAACTTCATTAATTCTTTTTATATTTTTAATGTTTTCTGAGTGAGTTTTCTCGAGTTTTTGGGTTTTTAATTCTTGCTGATATTGCAGCAAGTGGTCTAGCTCTGCATGTAGCACACAAGCTTTCGACCAAACCGGTGGCGTTTGCTGACCGTATATTAGCCACCTTACGTGGGCTATACGTTTGTTTAACTTGGTCTTTAGACCGCCACGGTGCTTTCCCATTCCTCAATACAACTCTACTCACTCAGATTAAAGTTTCCTCCGTTGAGGTTGCCACAAAGCTCAGAAGTTCTATTCCTTATTTTGTTTGACTCTTCAAAAGTATCTGTCTTGACATTCTTAAATATATTTTGTTTAAAGCTAAGCCGCGTAGCTGCGCTGCGGGATACGCCAGCAGCGGAGCGGCTCTCCTATGTATATTATATATATATATGTGTATTGAGGGAGCGAGTTATGCACTTATGTATTTGGCACTTGGTAAGCGTGGGAATGCTGACCATGCACTTTATACTTTGGAGCCTCCAAGCGGACGATCATGTTACGTCCGACTTGGGCTTTATTGGTTGCATAAACATATGTATGTAGTAAGTACTATTGTACTTAAATGTTCTTAATAATACATAGGCGCATACTACAAAACAAAAAAATTTTTAATAAGGGCTGGATGAAGAAAATCGGTCAACAACTTTTCTTGTAATCTTGTAAGGCGAGTTGAAAAACATGGTTTTGAGAAAACGTCGTTTAAAGTTTGCTCATTTATTTAAATTTATTTTTAATTATACAATTGATTATTTTTGTACTAAATTGAAATAACCATAAATATTGAAAATAAAATATACACAGGAAGCTCTTAATCGAATTTAGACAGGGTATTATAATTTAAGTCAGAGGATTGCAACGCAGTGAAGGAGACATTTCCGACCCTATCAAATATATATATTATTAATCAACATCAACAGCCTAGTCGATCTAGCCATGTCCGTCTGTCCGTCTGTCTGTCCGTCCGTTTCTACGCAAACTGGTTTTTAAGCTATTTGGATGAAACTTTGCAGATAGTCTTCTATATGCTCTAACTGCTATATATGTCGGAACGAGCCAGATCGGACGACTATAACATATAGCTATATAGGAACGATCGGTAAATTTTAATGAAAAAAATTATAACTTTGCCAATTTTTACAATATTTAAATAAAATTTGAGTTTTTTGTATTATTCTTGAATTTTGGTTTTAATTTGATCAAAATCGGACAACTATATCATATAGCTATCATTGGACCGATTAGAAAATTTTGCGGAAAAAATCTAACTATGCCAATTTTTTACATATTTTCAAAAATTTGAGACATATAAATTATTAAGATCCAGGTGGCAGCCGGGGGGATCCCTCGCTGCGGTCTCCAATGATTTGCCGGTTGGCTGATGGTGTCCCTCTCGCAGGGAAGGGGGTGATAAATCCACTTGGAGATTTACGACGATTACGTTGGGAAGGTGACTGCTTTCCGTAATACAACTGGCCTAGAGACTCAGATTGCTGTGATCAAATATAAAATTAACGACACAATGCCGGAGTTGTTGGTTCTTGAGCGATGGCTCTTTATTTTAAGAGTGTCCAAAACGGACTGCTTAAAGCTAACAAAGGAAAAAGCTTCATAGCGGCCGGCTTTGCCGGCTATGCTCGAGCTTCCGGCCAAATGCTTGGTCAGCAATTTGACCGGTGCTGGTCAGCGGACGATTAGTCCGCTCAGTTATCTTAGTTAACTACTCTCCCCTCAAGATTGAGGCCGTCCTCGGCCGATCCTATTGTGGCGAGAACCTTCTTAAGTTGGGCTGTGGATTTCTTGACCCTAATGGCTCGTTGGCAGGTTAGGCCGATGCAGATGAGAGCGCAGAAAATTGCTCCTGCAATTAGCGCTATCTGACTTAGTCGGTATACGTCGACGTCTTGTTCGAATTTCCTGATTTGCTCCAAAATCTTTTCACTCAAGCGGTGAAGGTATGGGAGGCTCAGGATCTCGTGTTTCATCGAGATATTAAGGACAGGAGAGTTAGCTACTCCCGGTGCCCTCTTCTGGACCATGTCGTGGTTTGTGAAGACGGTCTCATTGACCATGGCACTCACAATGAATGTTATTAGGTGCGTACCTTTAACGTGGATGGTTGTTCCATTATCCACACGCACGAGTGCTGGTCTATCATTGATGATAATGATTCCTTCATCGACGTAGGTGATAGGATGTAGGTCGCTCTGCTGCGTGTCGCAGTGTGCCATGCCTCCAGCGTGGAGTTCTTGGGCACACGAGCTCGCCGAAGATAACTGGCAAAACGTTGCCCCGGGTGATCTTTAGCAGTTCTTCACGGTACGGATTTCTCCATTGCATTCTGCCACCATGTTGTTATCCAACCTCAACATTGTATCGTGGTGAGCCACTGGGAAGACGGTGATCTTGTTACAGGCCATGACAATCTTGGGGAATTTTATAATGAAATGCAAAACGTTAAGGGATTGTAAAACTTTTACGGACGCAACGGACAAAATTTCCCTTATGGGGGTGTTGGTATGCTCCTCGCCCCAAACATTCTCCAAGTCTGCATGGTCCAGGAAGACTGGACTAACTACGTTTATTTTTGCGAGTGTGATTGTAAGCAAAAGGTTCTGAAGTTCCATGACAATGATTCTATTGCGTGTTAATAGCATTTCGTAAAGATGGCCTGTATCAATTTGCTTATTTTTGGAAATCTTTAAAAGTTGATTGACAGTGTCGGTAAGTTCATTAATTCGAACTTGTGTTTTAGTATTAATTTCGATTTGGCTATTGTGTGCATCAATTAGTCTTGCTTCGGTGAACTTTATATTCTCAAAGTCTTCGGCGTCAGGTGTCCCTGCGACAACCTTCAACGCAGTTCCCAAGAAGTCTAGGCTCCTGGCCACTCTGTGATGGACGCTCAACGAGTCGAGCATGTCACGAAGGTGAGCGATGTCAATGCTCAGGAGCTTCTTCATATGGGATTCGGGGAACATATCAACCATACCGTTGGTTTCGTCAATCACTCGCCTATACTCGGAGAGGTTAGCAGAGTGTCTAACGTAGGCATATTCCTCCCATACTAGGACTTGGCCGTCGATGACGGGAATATAATTTGCATGGGTGTAATCTGTGACGTGGGCCGATGCCACCGCCAGGAGACAAAGTAGAAGCGTTGGAAACGACCTGTAATATGTGTGGTTGATTAATAAATATTCGGAATGGAGTTGCCCACCACCAATAGACGAATAAGAGGAAGTAAATTAAACGTTAAAAAATTAAGCCGAGCGGCTATGAGAAGCGAAAAAGAATGAAAACCTATGCCAAGGGGCTATGAATGAAAAATAAAAAAACTTATGCCAAGTGGCTATAGATGAAAAACAAAAGGAATAAAAAACTTAAGCCAAGTGGCTATAGATGAAAAACAAAAGAAATAAAAAACCTATGCCAAGTGGCTATAAATGAAAAGAATGAAAATAAAAAACTGCGGGGGAACCGCAACTGGGCTCTGTTCGGGTTACTTGAGGTTGTCTTTGTGGACCACCCTCCCTTTAATTAGGACTGTGGTCCCCAAGTCTGCCACGATAGTTCTCTCCTCGCATAAGGGAGTGAGTTTGTTGCCTAGTCCTCTGTTTGACTTTACTAGGACTTTATCGCCGACCTGCCGAGAGGCGTTTTCTCGGTTTCTATTCAAATTTTGGGCGTTTTTGATTTTTTCCTGGACATCACTTTGTAGATCGTCCGGATCTGCCCGCATGACTTCGGCCGGTTTCTTGTTAATGACAGAGTGGATGGACTTGTTATATCTGGCTGTGGCCAGCAAGATCAACTCCACCGTGTCATTTATGACTTTATCGATTTTTAGGCATCTAGCGAGCTCGACCAACGTGCTGTGGAAGCGTTCCACTTGTCCGTTGGAGACGCTATGGAGGGGCGGTGCATTCGAGATGCTGACGCCGAAATGGTTTTCCAGCATGGCCACTATTGTGTGCGATTTCAATGATGGTTCATTGTCGCAGTAGATGGCTTTGGCTTTGGGGAAAACATTCATAAGTTGTAGCAGGGGTGGTTTTAGATCCTCTATGGTTCTAGACGGGATCGGCTGCACCATGGCGAATTTCTAAAACTTGTCCACACAGGTGAGGAAGTATTTCCTATCCGTTGAGAAAATATCGATGTGCAATATTTCTCCTACGTGGCCCGGGATTGGTGTTTCACCGAGCTCCTGCTTCTTTGGATGTCTATCATATTTCGCCTTGGCGCAGGTTTTGCAGTTGGCAGCTATCTCGCTCGCCAATTTAGTCATCTTGGGGAAGTAGTACTCGGAGAGTACCTGCTTCACATTCTCTTGGGCCGACCTGTGAGCTCTGTTGTGCTCTGCGGTGAGGATTTCTTTCCTCTCTTCAACCGCGAAAATGTCGGTGACCCTTTTTTTGCAATAACAGAATTTTGTGGCCGGAAATTGTCGGACCACCTCGTCCTGGATTTGTGCCAACGTGTGAAGATCACAGTGGAAGGCATTCACACCATTAAGGATTATGGTGTTGGCAAGTTCCTCTAGCAAAGTCTGTTTGCACGAGAAGTTAATTGTGTGACGCCTCTTATTTCCAAATAGTATAAAAGTGCGTTTCCAAGGGGAGTGCGCCTCTTCTAAAATTATTTGGTTCTGGAAGCAATTTACGGGTTTGTCCGTAGATTCAATCGTGTATGTGAGCGAGAGCTCACTGTGCACTGTGGCCGCGCACGACTCAGGTTCTTGGTTTTCAACAACGTTGAGTTGTTGCCTCGAGAGGGCATCTGCAACGAGATTATTTTTTCCGGGCTTGTAAAACATTCTTGCGCCGGATTTATCGATGCGTGCTTTCCACCTCTTGATCTTGGCGCTCGGATTGGATTCCGATACCGCAAATGTCAAAGGTTGGTGGTCGGTAAAGATGTTTATTTCTTTGACCGCATACAGGTAGTGTCGCAATTTAGCTAGCGCCCAGACTATGGCTAATAGCTCCCTTTCATTGGTAGCGTAGTTAACCTCTCTGTCACACAATGTCCTAGAGATCATTGTAATGGGGCGTCCCTCTTGGGACAGCACTGCGCCAATGCCATAGGCCGAAGCGTCTGTTAGATCAAACGCTTTTTTGTAATCAGGGTATCTAAGGATGACGTCCTCAGACGCCAAAATGTTGCGAAGTTTCTCGAAGGCACGTTGCTGCGCTTCGGAAAATTCTACTTTGATACCCCTGGACCTGTGTCGGCTAACACTCCCGTTCTCGCCCTTCAGTATGTCTGAAATGGGCCTTGCTATTGATGCGAAATCTTTGATGAAGCATCGATAATAGCTGGCTAAGCCCAAGAATGACCTCACCTCAAATACATTTTTGGGTTCTGGAAATTCCTTTATGGCCTTAACCTTTTCCGGGTCAGTCGCCGCGCCATTGTTGGTGACGATGAACCCTAGGAAGCTCACGCTTTTCTTAAAGAAGCGTGGCTTTTCTTCAGATACTCTCATGTTGGCATCGTACAGGCTCTTCAGAACCCAATCTACGTGCTTGACATGGGCATTTTCATCTTCTGAGAAGATGATGACGTCATCAACGTAAACGTAGCAGAACTTGCCGATCTGCTCTCGCAGAATATCGTCAATAGTCCTCTGGAAGATGCTTGCAGCATTTCTGAGTCCGAATGGTAATCTTCGGAACTCATACTTCCCTCCGTATACTGAGAATGATGGTTTCTCACGGTCGCGTTCGGCGAGCGTGATTTGGTGATAGCCAGACTTCAGATCGAGTGTCGTGAAGTACTTGGCCTTGCCGAGATTCCCCAATATCATTGAGATATTTGGCATGGGGTATCTGTCTGGTACAGTCCTCTCGTTCAGTTTGCGGAAGTCCAGTACCAAACGCATTTTTTGTTGCCAGCTTCGTCGGTGCCCTTTTTGTCTACGACCCATATTGGCTTATTGTAGGGGGACTTCGACTTTTGGATTATGCCATTTTTCAGCAGCTCTTGAATTTCGCCGTTGACGAAGTCAGCTGCTCAAATCTGGTAGTAAGAAAAAAGTAGCTTTAATGTTAAAAATGGACACAAAACATTTTTTTGTGATTGTAGTCACACCATGAATCGAATGGATTGCAAATGGGGACTCTACCGGGCGGACGCCTTTTAACCCCTTAAATGGTCGGATGAAATTTTTTGACGCGCCCGTGTCAACCAGCAGTTTCATGTCAATCCCCGCTACTCTTCGTCTGATGACGGGTAGCAGAGACTTTCCCCTAAAAAAATGATGGCATCCGAGTCATACTCTAAGATGGCATCATCGTCGACTTTAACCGCTGCACTGGAGGCTGCGATGGCATAAGCCTTGTCGGAATCATCCGAAGCCTGGGCCACATGGTTGACCCTTTGCCTTTTAGGCGGGACCGAGCGGCCAGATGTGGCCGGCTTCGATTTTGGGAAAGCCGGTGCGTGGGATGGCTGCATCCTGGACAATGACGGGTCAATGTCCATGGGTTCCGGCGTGTTCTCTCGAGCCATTCGGTCGCTACGTGGAGCGGAATGCACCTGTGCTCTAAGTTGTTTAGTAAAGTGCGGGTTCCTCCCGGCACTTCCCTGCGGCCCGGTTTGTGTGGGGGCCTGCTGGCGCTCCTGTACTTTGGGATATTGCATGCGATACCTATTTTCTTGGCTTTGTGCAAACGAAGTCGCCAAGCTATACCGCTCGTGGTTGGATTCCACTTCGTGCGCCAAGGCGAGGGCTGAAGGCGTTTTTTTTCGCTTTGCCGCGAACAGCACATCCGTGAGGTTGCGCCTGAGTCCCGAGACGAAAACTCTCAAAGCATCATCCCGGAACTTCTCACATAAAATCGCTGCTGCCGACGCTTCGTAGGACATGGTTACCTTGTTGGTCAGCAAGGTGATTTTTTTCTCAACCTCGTCATAATATTGAAGGAGTGTTAGGCTTCCCTGTCTGAGGGTGCCTAGTTCCTGTTCGATCACATGTATTGGGCGTTTGTCGCTGTATGTGAAATCGAGACGACTTATGATCGCAT
>VNJV01008805.1:1539-34539 GCA_008042635.1 Drosophila nikananu | reverse complement strand
TTTCCTGGCTGCAAGTTTTATATGGCGAAACCTGTGTCAACTGCACGCAGAGAAAAAATAATAAATTTGCAAAAAAAAAATTAGGTGTTCTTTACATATTTCGGAAATAGTTTAACACTGAAGTGTTATAGGGGAAATTTATTTTAATAACTCTTATGTACCATAAATAAGCAAATGTAAGTGTAGAGTACGATTTATTGAAAAATTTGCCATTGATTTTAACAAAGTTTCAAGATTTTTAATAATATATAGCATTAAATTATATTTTTAACTTCAAATTCAGTCTGAAGCTTGCAACGCAGTGAAGGAGTCATTTACGACCCTATAAACCATATATGTATATTCTTGATCAGCATTAACAGCCGAGTTGATCTAGCTATCGCAGGCACAATTCTTTCCTTTTCGCTTTTAGGCAGTTTTATTTTTTCCCTGTTTCATTATTATTTCGCTCAGAAAGTTTACTATATCATTTTAAATAATTTATTTAGAACACATAATTCTTCAATAAATAGTTCATTATTTAAAAGTATTTCTTCCAGTGCACACACATGAACACACATTCCAACCGCTTAGATGTTAAGGAAAATTGAATTTTTAAAAACTGTCCTGGCAGCAGACTAAGGCGGAAATATGAAAGCTTCTAGCCAGCCAGAACTCATCCCAAGGCGAAACGCTTTGCTAAACCCAACGAAAAAAAGGTGAAAAAATATATTAAATGGAAATAAAAAAACACACATGTTGCTGGCTGCACATCATCAGCTTGTTCTTGTCGACTGCGAGCAAAATCGATCCAGCTACGAGTCCTTTCGCCTTTTGCTGTTTTTAGTTTGTTGTCTGCGCTGCCTCGCAGTTTATTTAGTTTACCAATCCCATCCTGGCATCCAGAAATCCAGCAATCCATCCATCCAGCCGTCCAGCTCCGGCATCCACACACTCGCTGGCAGTCGGATTTTGTTTAATTCGTTGTCAGAAATATGGGTCCATTGTCTGTTGCCGCTGCATTAGACTTCGCCTCTAATACTTGCAGCAATTTGTTAACCAAGTTCTCGCTCATTTCCCCCCCATCTGCTTTCCCATTTTCCCGGGCTCCGTTTTGTTTTGCACTTTTTCAATTTATTTCCCATGCAGCACGCTCGCTTTTGTTGCATATTTCATTTGCCGCCTTTTAGTTATAGCCATTGTTGCGAGCCATGTAAAATATTCTGCATATTTTGCGAGTTGATTTTGTTTTTATTTCTATTTGAGCTGCGACGGCGGGAAAACAATAAAGGCAGTGATAATAAAAAATGAATTTCGCATGCGGGTTAGACAAGCGGTGGGCGGTGGGCGGTGGGCATGAGGCACTGGAGTTGCAATTTTTGTCGTAATAGTTTTCGAAGCTGTGAAAGTATCTCGCTATCCGCGTTAAAGTAAATATTATTGGAGATTAAAGCTGCTGAGCTGGTAAAACGCTAAAGGGTTGGATTTTCTGTTTAATATGATCTCTTCCTGAAATCAAAGTATTTTTGTTCGGCTATCCTTAGTAATTAATCCCTAAACCAATAGCAAAGTGCCCCCATTTCAGTTTATTTAATTTCTGAATTAACTTGTAAAATACGAGCTAATCGCATTTGACTAAAGCCCACCTGAATGCTATTATTTATACCGCAGATTTAGCAGTTAGGTCGTTTAAACACCTTATCGAATGATTAATTAAAATAAATATAGTTAAATACTCAATAGCTACTCCGTAATCTCTTTGTTTAATAGTGTTCATTTTCGGGGAGAATTTATTAGGGGAACTTCCTGAACAGCATCACATTCCCTGTTTGGCGACCTACTGTCAGCACCAAGTAATTCACCATATTCCCATTACAAAAGTTGGCTCCATTTCAACACAATCCTTTACAGCTGAGAGGGCCAAGAGCCGAGCGTAAGCCCATCTGGCCTTTGCAATTCTGCTTTGTCAAATCTGCCAGGGCAGCCCTTACTCAATTATGCCTCGAGTTCCGTTTCATTAAATGCGCTTTTGTGCACTGCAGCCCCAAACAAAATGCCAAAACACACGAAGCTGTGTGTTGCAGTGGGAAAAGTTGCACAACAACAAGTCGGCAGCTGCTGTAGGCTAGCAAACTACCAAACTACCAACCAGTCGGGCCTATGGCTAACACCCACCCACGCACACAAGCTCCCATTCGTTAGGCCTCTCCAGGCTTCTTCAGTTGCCACCCCACCCCCCTCACATACATGCACTTAAAATGCAAACGGGCGTAAAATTTTAATTGAGCCTTATACACTTTGCCCTTATAAGTATGCAAAGGTTTATTTTTTGTTTGTGCTGCGCCCGCTTGTGTGTGTGTGTGTGTGTAGGGACACTTAATGCGGCAGCAACCTTGAAACCACCGCCCACGCCTTTCCGCCTCTCCCCGTCCCGGCTTGTGTACATATGCATGCATCCTGGCCCAATAGAAACCAATTTGCGAAAACAACAAGAACAATGGCAACAACAGCCAAAAGGACATCAATCAGTGGGCAATAGAATGCGAACAAGGACCTTGTATGCATACGCAGACACAGCTGCAGGCAAAGCAATAGCACCCATCAGCTGAAGCCGTAGTTGGATTCATTTTAAAATCAGATCTTGATAAGGATCAAGAAACCCCTGTAGAACTATAACAATTTGATTAATTTTTTATTTAAATCTTATTACATAACAGATTAAATAGTTAAAGGGAAGCCACCGAAATAGCTATAAATTTCTCATTGCTATCATTTCACCCTGGTTTGTAGTTTATACGCATACTATATATAGAGGCGTATGCAAAATTGTTTTGCCATTGCAGCAGCTGGCATTGCCATTGTTTTTATCGCCGCTGTCGTCAGAGTTGCACCCACTGCGACCCACTGCAAAAAAGTGCGCATCAATTATTTACATTGAATATTGTGCCTCCGATTAGACTGCGTTTGTTGGCCAGCCAGGCAAACTTGGCAATGCATGACAAGTGGGCCAAGAACGAGGGCAAGGACTCACAGAACTGGGTTCTAGAGGTGGCTGGGGATCGGCGGGTAAAGACTGCAGACACACTTTCCTTTTTAGCCAGCATTGCACTTGAATCGTGCCAGTTATTGCATTCCGCAAATATTTGCGGAGGGCCGTGGTTGGAGTGGTGTGCAGGCAGGTCTGGCGGACAAAGAGAAGTTGTCAAGTCCTCAGCGTCATATGTCTTTCAGCATAAATGTCATTTCGATACTTTTGCACAAAGCATTCTCTTTCGGATGTTTTTTCTCGTATTTTTTATTTGCCGGTTCACCCTCTATTTGGTTATGCTGGTGTGTGTGTGTGTGGGTGTGGGTGTGCGGAAACAGCATGTGGGTGCGGTGTGAATGTGGGTGCGATGTCCTTGTCAGGTTCACGCATGAATTGCTACTTACTGGCCAGACTTTGCAGCATTACAGGATGCGTAAATTGAATTTTGCGGTAAAGTGCAAATTGGTTAGTGCCATCCGACCTCCCCCCAAAGTCAACGATCGGGCTTTAGTGCCGGCTTAAGGCCGTCTGTTGACTATCCTTGATTATAGTAAGGCCAGCAGCAGCAGGGTCTGCAATTTAAGACGCCGCCCGACAGTGTGCTGCTTTCAATTTGGCGGCGTATTAAGTTTTCAAGCTGCAGCTTGAAACTTGATAAATAAATTACTTGGCAGTCCGACAGTCCGGCCTTACACTTTGCACATTTTCCAGAATTATTGCAGTCAATTGACGCGCTCCGCTCGCCGAGACACTGCGATTTGCAGCTTTCATTGGGTCTGCTTTTTTATGCTCCACCATCGCCATCGACATCGCCATCGCCAGCGCATTTCTCTCCAATTGCAAGAAAATATTTTCATTTCTTAGGGATTCTCCAAGCACGGATGCGCAGACGGAGCTGGAAGCGACAGCGGGGTCCGGGACTACAGGTCGATGCGTCACAATGTCGAGGATTGCTTTGCCTTTCCGGGACGACCGAACGGACAAGCTCTCCGGGTCTGCAGCCATCACTTGGCCGTACTTTATTGGCCCGGCAAAAGTTTTGTGCCGTCACTCGAGCCGGAGTCTGGGCGATTTAAGTTTCACGGAGCAACAGCATCGGATTCGGCCCAACTCCGGCGGCAGCTACTGGCACTGCCGGAGCTCAGACCAGCTCAACCAGCTGGTTGACTTTGACTGACGGGTACAGCTAATGCTAATGCCAATGGCCTGGGCTGAAGCCAAAGCCAGAGCCGACTCCGAAGACTCCGAAGCCGGGCTAACTGCCCAAGTTGGTCCGGTGCAATAGTTGCGCCGTTGATTTAACTAAAGGAAAATTGATTTAATGCCATAATTCAGTGTCCGACCCGGCTAGAATGTGCCAACTGACTTTCAATCAATTTGACGCATAATTCCTGATGGATTTAATCGTAATTGATGATTGATTGCCGTCTGGCTCGAAGCAGGGAGCTGGAAGCACGAGGCTCTCGAGTATGCGTAGCGCAGCAACGCGAAGAACACTTTTGGCAGTCGTTGGTCCTAATACCTTGTAATTTATTTTCGCTTAGCTTAATCGAAGAACTGGTCGGCTGGCCACCTGACCCAGCTGATACGGCCAGCAATGGTCTTTTCATTAAGTTGCCTCCCATAAATCAATGTCAGGTGAGAGAAACTACAGATTGGGAGAAAGCAGAGGGAGCAACGGGAGCGAAAGGATATCCCGCTGACATGGCACTGTGGTCGACATCAAAGCCGGCTTGGTCCACGTATTTTTAATTTTAATCAAATGCCCGCCACACTCCCGCTCCCGCTCCCGCTCCCCTGAAATGTCTGGCTGCCTTTTATTTGACTTGGCCATTTCAATTGCCGAGCAATTCCTTAATGGCTTGCTCGACCCCCTCCACTCGGAGCTGTCCTTAGATGTAAATAAAAATGCATTGCACTGCCATTTCCTGTGAAAGCCAAAAGCATTTGATGTAACTCATTTCAGCTTATGCAGCGGCCACGTGACGACGACATTCTATCCAACCCACCGCCCTCCAGCCCTTCCCATTTGTTGCTCTATTTGTATTTGCATTTGGGTTTGTGTTTGTGGGAGGACTTCTCCCTTTTGTACAATATACCCCGGCACTCGGAGTGTTCAGCGATATATTGTATTCGTGGGTGTTTATGTAACATGCAAAAGAAAACACGGACGATCCCTTCAAAGGTGCGCAGCTCTGCTGAAAGTGACATCAATATTATTTATTTGTTTAATAGGTAAATTTATAAATAACAGCTTAAATAAAGCATGTATTTTTAAGGATTTTAAATTAAGTAACTGAGAATAATGGTTTACTTGAAAGAACAAAAATTGAGAATTTAACTTGAATTTCATCAAGATGAAAATGATGCAAGCAACGTAAAGTAAATTATTGCAATCTTAAAAATATAGATTAAATTACAGCACTTAATGGGTACTCCGTAGTCGCATCCTTGGGCTTTGCTTCCCCTTTTATAATGTTAAGCTTTCCCCGTTTTTTGTGGCCCTGCAACGGCTTTTATATGTTTTTCTTCACCAAAGCTGTGTGAAATCAATGGAAGCTGTTTCAGTCAGCCGTCGCCACCCGGCTCCTGCCCTGCATCCCTGGAAAGAAGTGAAAACTGAAGCGGAAAACTGCCCCTCGACTGGCCGCGCTCTCGCCGGTGTCTGAGTCCGTGATTGCGCAAAGTGCGGCGTTGTCCTGGGCAATGCGAAAACGTTTTATTTAAATATGTATACGTATGGTGTGCTACGTGTGTACGCAAATATATATATTCAGGGGAGTGGGTGTGTGCGTGGTGGCAGGTAAACCGTAACGGTTTAAATCTGCTTGTCCAACACTCGGCCTCCGCTCCGCTCCTCATCGCTCCTGCCGTGGCACTTCAGCGGCCCCGTATTTGTGTCAGTTCTGTGCAGATCGCTTACATTTGGCATAAAAAGGGCTGCCAGCAAAAACGGCAGCAGGGCAGCGGGGAACGGGAAAACAAGCAGCAGGACATGTTAAAAACAGTTTTATGCACTGCCAGAACGAGCTGGAATAAAATAAATATGCTGGCTGACTGCCTCAACGGGTGGGACCGGCTCCTGGCTCCGGGTTCGTGGTCCTGGTGCTTGTCCTGGAAAACGCAAAAGTGCCCACGCTTCAGTGCGTGTATCAGTCGCTTTAAAAAGTGATTTTTACAAGCCACACTCACTGGCAGTCACTTAATGACACCGACACATGTCCTCCAGTCGTCGTCCTCATATGCTAAAAAATCAACCAGGCATCGTAAAGTAAACAGAAAAAGCCAGAGCGTCCTTTTTTGTGCCTGAATAGTCAAGTGAGCTAAGCTGCTGAATTGAATCGAAACCGAACCAACTCAACTGAACTGCCGATTGCAATTTTCGGGATTTTGGCCAACGGGTTTCGGGTTAATGAATGAGCCCGATTCGAAAATCCGATGTTGGTGTTATGTTTTCCCAGCCTGTTTGCTTATGCCGCCTGCAATTGATGGTGATTGCATTTTTTGATTGATCGTTTGATTGATTGAACTAGTTGATTTTGGCCGATAGGTTAGAAACTAATAAAAAACTAACAGCAGCCATGGCAACGGGCGAAATCCTGCGAAGCGGCTTAATTGAAATGCGGCATGGTAAAAAAAATTCCGTAGAAACTCCGGCGGCCTACAAACGGAGGCACTGGGGAGATGCGGTGTTTGGCCCACCTTCGGGGAATTCTAGCAATTACGCTAAAAGCAATTCCCGGCCAAGCACCGCTCCTTTCTTCGTTCCCGTAAAGAGTTAGCGCCGACTCGAACTCAAACTCGACGCAACCCTTAGCCTTTGGCTCACTCAGTCCCTGGCCCGAGCCGAGCAACAAACAAACACATTTGCCACCTCTAATACGGGCCCACAAATTTTTATTTAAAGCACTTTACCGGGATCGTGTTCCTTTCGTTTCCCTGTACACGGTACTCCTATAGTTCCAAGGGAGTATAGTTTTTGTAAACATGTTGGAACCAGCGAAAAAGATGCCATACTGACTCCTAAAATAACATGTAAAAACTTTAGATTTATGTTACTGAAATAGCATAGAATACCATATAATAAAATAAGTTCTTAAGGCTATAAGCCCAGAAAGTCACAGTATGTATGTTTTTACCGGGGTACCATATAGTCGAGGCTCCCGTCCAAAGCATTTTTCTTTTTCTATCCGAGTCTCGTACAATCAACTTAAACTAAGATTACAAGCGCCGACCCGCTAAGCTGCAGAAAAATGTGTGCCAGCGACCGGAGCGGAGTCCTGCGAGAGAAGCTGGGGGCTGGGTGGCTGGGGGATGTGGTGGCGAATCCGCAAAACCACTCACGGCAGACAGACGACTCCCGCATCCGCCTGCCCTCGAGCTGTACGCATGCTATTTGTATTTAAAATGGGATTTACCTGGGGTTTTGTCACTTCTTTTAGCGGGGCTTTTAATTTGATTTAATGCGTCTACGCGTGCCGCGTCAGTGGAACCCCCCAACACTCCTGTGGCGCCAGGACACACTCCACTCCGTTTGGAGACAACGACTGTGTAAGCCCTGGGCAAATGTGATAGGCGGCGTGCTGCTGTTGCCGGCCATTTGTGCGAATTAAGTTTTTGGCGCCTCGAACTGGAGGAAAGCCGCTGAACCACCAAGCAAGCCATCCTCGCAATCAGCCAACCAGCACAACCGCCGACGTTGCCACAATGCCCCTGTGAATTGAGCGAGTGAAAACTTGTGTCGGAAAACTTGCCGTGCGGCGGAAAACTATGTACAAACTCAATTGCAAATGTACGCGAGAGCCGCCCAGCCAGGCAGGCCGCGTGCTGTTGTTGTTTGGGGAAAAATGCAAATTAATTTTCCGCAGGCTTTTCGCTGCGTTCCCATTAAATATGAGTGCTCTGCAACTCTGCGGTGCGGCAAGGTGGCCTCTATTTTTGGTTTATGTAAATCTTGGATCTGCCATCCAGCTCCGACTCCTTCTTCGACTCCCCCGCTCTGCCGGCATTTGCTGCACATCAAAGACAGGCAAGAACATTTTCGCTGGCGGCTAGACTTTGAACTTGGGTCCCGGGAAGGGATCAGGGGCAGGGGTCCGGGGAAAAGGAAATCGAGTTGGGAACGGCACGGACGGAGTCCTTGCTCTCGGCTCAGCCGCAATTAAAACAGATTTCTTGTTTACGATGTCCTTGGCGAATTTGTAAATCAATTCTATGCGTATTTTAAGCAATTAATTTTCCTGAATTTTAATTGACTTTGCCATTTGCCCCTCCTCTGGCTGCGTCTGCCGCTTTGTTTGTTTGTTTATTTACTCGTTTTCCCTTAACTTGCCCCAGATAGCCCACAAAATTGTAAGTAGTTGTGTAAGGGATATGTTTCCTTTGCGGCTTGGGTAAATTGATTTTAAAGCCAAGCACTGAGCATATGCACTCAGGTCAAGTGTGTTAAGTTCAGACAAAGTCCTCTTCAACCTGACAGACTTACGAATTTCTACTCATCAGTTTGACCTCCGGAAAGTAAAGCTCTCTCTTCTGCGACTATTTATTTTGACTAACATGACATCATTTTCTAAAGACTTTAATATTTTAAATAGAGCAAATAAATACTGACTAGGGGTAAGTTTATTAAATGTGCATAATTTGCCATATTTGCCTTACTTTTCCTAGTTGCTACGGGTTTTCCTGCCAATTTGCCTGGTTTTCTCCTAGTCATTCTTCAATCTGTCAGCTATATTCAGCTGATTGACAAAGGTGACCACCGTAAAAGCCAGCTTTGCAACCTGAAAAGAAAAAGTGTATATACAATTTTAAGTACAAATCCCTCGATTTGTTTCCTTGGAAGCCTACGCTTATGTTTGAGCTCGTCGAGATCGGGAAAATATATCCAGCTGTGAAGGAAATAGGTCTCTGGGAGTTCTGTAGAAAGTAAACCAGCGATGTTTTGTATCTGCGACTGGTCGTAAGCCAATTCGAGTGGAATATGGCCATCTCTAGATGATCACAATCGGCCTTTATCAGGTCACACACGAAACAGAAGGGAAAGGTCTGAACCATCAGGCCATTGATATAAGCCACTGTGGCGAGTCCCGTCCAAATGTCGGCGAAGAAGAGCAGGTTGATCATGGACAGGCCCAGGCAAATGCCAATCAATAGGAACTGGACGAAGATGGTGCGAGCGATGACGGGTCGAATCACTTCGGCATATCTTAAAAAAAATGAAAAAGTTTCAATTTAGGACACTGAGGCCATTCTATTTGCTCACTCTTTGATGAGCTTGTGATCCTTGATGCAGTTGACCAAATCCGCTTGGTTTTGCTCCTCACTCTTTTCGGGATCCGTGCAAAGTCTCTCCACTCGCCGCCTTAGAAGCTTGATGTGAGCCCTCAAGATCAGCCCATATAGCAGAGGGTAGATGTCGCTCATCAGGGTTTGGGTCACCGCGAACAGCATGAGCATGTTCTCGTGGACGGCTGCTATCCAGAAGCTCCGTCTGCTCTGCCGCCAGTCCACGATGGGGTTGTAGATGCGCCACGGCAGCTGTCCCGCAGCTGCGGCTGACAGGAAGGTGGATATAGTGTAGCAGGAGTAGATCAGCTGGTAGACTAGATAGGCCTTGTTGCAGAGGACGACCCAGCGATGCACCTCCATGCGCTCCTCCAGGCGGGAGCACCGCTTGTCCAACTCGCCCAGCAGCTCCTTGGCCTTGTGAAATCGCCAAATATGAAGATTGAAGAACAGCACCTTGAACGGCATTCCCACGGCATTGAAGAACAGCTGAAGCACTGTCAGCAGTTCGCTGGGACTGAAATTCCTGATATCCTTCAGGAAGCTAATGCTGATCCCTACCGGCAGATATACAACGCACCAAGCTATTACGCAAGCGGTCGCCATATAGTAGAGCATGTTGTACTTCCGGGGGGACCGCCAGCCCATGAAGAACATCCCGTACTCAAAGTACCGAAACGCCTCAGGCGATGTCAGCGGATTCGAGGGAGTCGGCTTTCGCAAGTACTTAAAAATCATTATTGAACTCAAATCTCCTGGCAACTGAAGAGGGGTGTCCTGTGACCGCGGTATTTATACCAGCCAGATATTCAGGTAATTGGACCATAAATGTTAGTCTTGCTTTTCAGTTACAAATGTAAATTGAATTTAATTGACTGTGAAGCAAAGTCCAACAGCATACGCACAATAATCAATTATCCTTTAACTATGGGTTAGGTAAATGATACCTTTGTGCGTCCACAACAAAGGATATTATTTGTTGAATTGTTGATCAGCATTTGCTGCTTTTCTCAAGGATTCCTTAAAAGAGCTACTGAAGCGCAGCCACTGGTTAAGCAGAGATCTAATGGGATTAGAGTTCTGTTCTAAACAATAGATCAAACAATTCCAGACAGGATTTTAATTCATTTAAAATGCAAACTTAATTTCTTGCATTCAAACAAACAGTGAGCAGCAATCAATTATCTCGAAACTATACATTATGCATCGTGTTCCATCTCATGGACTATAATTTGCGAAGTCTCGATACTGTAATCACCTGCATTTCTTATTTGCTTTGCTTTCCACACATTTCCCCGTCAAGACGGTGCCATAAAGTGGGCAACAGTTTTCCCAACCCCAGACCATTTAGATGTAAATGTATTTGCCGCATGATTAATACATGTGTGTCTATGCTCTCGCCATATATGTTGTACGTTGCGTAGCCGACATGGGTGCCGTGCCCCGTGCAGCACAATGCCGGGCATTGTCTGACTTGCGTTCTCGGCAGACGCGTGTGTTCGAGTTAATTTATAGACTTATCAACACTTAATCACCGGAAAAATGGCATGGCGCATGTGTAAAACGCACACAGCGCCACGCATGTTGATTACGGGCGCTGTCTTCGGCCGTATTTCACCCGGAGATGAAGTCAGAGCCAGGAGCAGAGCCATATCCCATATCCATATCCAGATCCAGATCCAGAGACTGAAACAGACACAGGGACAGAGACAGAGACAGAGGCTTAATAGTTGTTAGTTAGTTGTGCGTGCAGACTGTTGCTCTCCGTAGCGTTCCGCATTTGCCGTAATTTATACTTTATAGCCCTGGCCAGATATGAAAAGTCCCGCACACATTCGCACGCATCACTGTGGCATAATATCGGGGGCTATATTTTTCCAGCCGCTGTTCAACATGTTGACTTTTATGCCATTTTCTGCGGCTGCCAAGTCAACTGTGGTCAGACCCTGCCCCTGATATTTATGCGTGCATATAAATAACAGGGTCTCCGACTTTCCACCGACTTTTCCTCTGTAGCTGTAGCTGTAGCTGTAACTGTGACGGGGGCTTATGTTATTAGATTTACTGCGGGCGGTGGGTGCTGCAGATGCTGATGCTGCTCCTGATGCGGCCATAAAAAGGCAGACATTCAAATAAACCGCAAAGAGTTGACTGCATAATTAAAGCGGAGCACGACGACCTTCAATCATGCTTACTCCGGGAGAAAGTTCATTAAACTGGCTGCTTTCCACCATCAATAAGTGGAAGGCGGGATCCCGGCAATTGGCCGGGACAATTGTGAGCCATCTGAGCGGCATATGTGGCACGTTTGCTGATTCCAAACACACTCGGATTTTGCACTGGAAAAAGACTTTTATCATTACTCAGCCACGAAAAATTGAGGAAAATCACATTAATTTATAAGTAAGAAACAAAGGACCCCAAGGTTATCTTTAGAATATTTTACACTATAATTTAAGTGCTCTTATTTCTCTATTTGAGTCAAGATAAAAACTTCGCTTTCGCTTCTGTGGAGCAGTCCTTTCTCCCAGTGCAGTCCTAATGATTGCAACAACGTGACGCATCAACGTTTTCTATCTCGCTCAATTTTGCTTGAATTATTCTTTGTTTGCTTTTTTCTGTTTTGCTTTGCTCGATCTGAGCCGCATTGAGCTTTATTGTTGGCCATTTGGACAAACAGGCTCGTGTGCCGCCGCACCATATGTGTGCTTAACTGAAAGGCGCCGCCTGATGAAGTATTGTTTCTGGATCATAAACTGATTTGCCTAAAAGCGTGTCTGGTACTGGTCCTACGTGATCGGCATTCGCTTTTCCGGTCGGTCTTGCGGACACCTTATTACATTTTTGCGCCCCTAAACGTGTGCTAATTGCTTTTGAGTGGAAACCTCATAACCAGCGTCCACTCAGCCAGAAGAGCCGTGCCACGGCCCTCGGTTTAGCTGGTCAACACACAGAGAGCCGGGGCCATTAAAAATTGATTTATTTTTAATTATCAGTGACGTGCGGCGCAATAATAAATAAACGTGGAAATTTATTGCAACGTCAAAAGCGACGGCCGGCAACGTCGACCTCAACAATAGCGTGCGTGGGTGGTTGCCATCCACAACAGCGTCCAACTTAATAGGTCTACCTGAATATGTAATGAAAATGTAAATTTTTAGGGTTCCCTGCAAGTCAGATAAAGGATATCTTGAAGAATTTTATATCTATTTTAATTTAAGGCATATTTATTTAAGGAATTTCAATGAAATGCAACTGTTATGACCTTAGTAACAATTTGCAAAAGCTTTTAATAATTATTTTGTTGTTCCTGCCATTAATAAATTCATACAAAACCGCAAGCTGAGATTACTCCTCTATGCATCTAAGTGCATTCCCTACTTGAATATGGAAAGGCTGCAAAAGTATTCCTTATATCCAAGTTGCTATTATTTTGGTCGCTATTTCACACACTCGCCTGTATCTGCATTTATGGTGGGCATTTTTGCAAAATATTTGGAATACTGCAACGGAGTGGGTGTATCGTGGGTGGGATGTGTATATTCCAATAACAAGCAGGAAAATCGAGTTGTTGGCATATTTTACAAACACTTTGCTAATGTTGGCGCTTGTCTAACACATTTTCCGCTGCCTCCGATGATGATGATGTTGCCGGGTGTGGCCGGCGAAGCCTTTGCTGTTTTAGCTTTTATTATTATTATTATTATTGCAGCTGTCGCTCATGCCGAAATGCGAACCAAAATGCGGCAAAAATTCTATTATCATAGCCATTGTCGCGTCGGCCGTGTGACAACCGCTTGGCCAACAACGTTGTTACGAGCGGAACATTTTACTAATTTATTAACTAAGCCAATGGCGATGGACGAAACGAAAACGAGCCAAATATTTGACAGACTTCATGTGGTGCCATCGCCGGACACCGAATTTTGTTAATTTGAGCATTTGGCTGGCATTCCTTTGGCTATCCTGTGACATGTTAGCCATTCTGCCGTGTCCTGTTTAAAATGAATTTTTGAAAATTTGAGATTTCTAATGCTAGTTTCCCCACACGTCGGTGGCTCATTTTGCAATTTGCAGTCGCCGGCGAGGACCGCTCCCATTGTGGTTGCCCCTTTTTGTGGCCTGACGCGTTTAATGAATTTTTCATGTCATCGGCGTTGTACTGTTGGCCAGGGCCCCCATTCAATTATTCACCACCCCCGGCCCAACTTTGAATGGTCGCTTTCAACTGTACTTACCGCATGGCAATTCAAATCAATTTTTGATTTGCCCGACATATACATTTATTATTTGCACGGCCAAGGAAATCGCTGTTTTTGCATGCGAAAAATTGTAAATTTATTTTCACCAATCGATGGACAGGATTATTTTTTAAATTCGTATTTCTCCGGGCCACAGGGTAGCAGGGTATGTGGCTGTTCCAGAGAGAAAGAAATAGCTCACTTATCCGGAAATATTTCGCCAATTAAGCCTCATGTGTTATGGCTCATGTAGTAATCTTTTTATGCTGTAAATTCAATTAGTAGAAACTGGTAACGCGTAGTCGAGACTCTCCTTTGGAGTGCATTTATGCGCTATTCACTGGAGCTCTGTTCACTCGCACTATCGCCATCGCATTCGCTGATGAGCTGGACACACTGGGCAATATATTTTATTCACATGCCGGTTTTTGCAGCTACGAATGCGGTAATTGATACGCTAAACTGCATAACGCAGATTATGACGTTAGCGGGGAATGGCCGAGTGAATCGCGGCCTCTGAATGCTGTCCAATAAATGCCGGGGACGGGTGGAAAAACAGGGGAAAGCGGCGTGGACAGCGCAACAAAGGAAACACTGAAATACGCAATAGAGGAAAAAATAGCAACGTTGATTATTATTATTGTTGTTATTATTATTATTGCGTTTCGCATTAAATTTGCATGCTATCATGTAGTTATGCATTGGCTTGAATTTAATTATTCACATTATCTGCTAATTTTTAAAATAATTCTGATTATTTAATGCTCTTTTTGCTGGCTTTATGGAATTTAATATGCCAGCTCCTACATCGCTTATTTGTGTGCGGAGTACAAAAAGTTTGAAAAGCAATTTAAAAATGAAATTTATGAATTGTGTGCGCATAAAATACAAAAGCAGAGCGAGGCTAAGCAAAGCGCAGAAATAGCAATTGCTCCTATTGCCAGGAGGTAATTAGAATTCATGACACGCTTATGAAATATCACACATACGCAGTGTGGCAAAGACGCCGCCTGCTCGTTCGCTTTTCTTTCCTCTCGCACTCCCTTGATTTACGATTTTCAAATACACAAGCATACGCACACAGCAGCCATGCAAAGTAATTTATGACAACGCCTTGGCCACAAAAACTGCGAATTGCAATCAAAGCCAAAAATGGCTAAGGCCAGGCCAGAAGCTCATATAAATGTCAGGACGCTAACGATGAATGCGAATCTGCCGGGAGCCGGGAGCTGCTCTGCAGATGCATTAGTCGGCCACTTGGAGTGCCATCTTTATCTACATCTCTGCATTGGCCTAAGGGAAATGAAGACTGCTTGTGCCTGTATTGAGTGAATAAATGTATTCTTTATTGCACTATAAATTGTCGTATCATTTTCAGTGATTTACTTGATACAAGGAATTATTTATAATTTTTTATACATTATATACCACATAAAGTTATACTAAGCCTATCTTTTAGAACAGAGCTTTGATATTTAAGAATAAGGCTTTAATATTTTCCAAGTGTAATTTTATCTGCCACGCTTTCTCGTCACTCAGACTCCTGTATCCTTTTGTCCTCAAGATGCATTTCAGTCTGCTGCAGGGCTAAACAAAGCTCGAACTCCAGTGAGGCAGCTGGGCTAGGAAAATGCCTCGTCGTAGTCCATACAACTTTTGCATATAAAATGGGTTCGCTATGTAGGTTGCGCTGTGTATTTTAATGGCGTGAAGTCAGCGGCCCGTAAATAAATAAAAAAATAAAAAACACAGCGGAACGCAGAAACATCATGAGACATCTTAATAAATTACTTTGGGGATTTTGGTGAACAATTTTTAATATTGCCGGGCCGCGGCCCAGACAGCCACATCGCTGGTGTAAAGGCACATGTATAGAGTTAGTACACACCCCCACGGAGTGGCATAGGGTTGGCGGAGTAGGAGGGCCCGACAGCTGCTTGACATTTCGAGTTTAATGAAATTTATGCAATTTTTCTTATTTGCCAAATGCACTGCGGCACTCGCGCAGCTCGCCCGCGGCGTCAGCCACACGCCAAAGTGCAATGCATCAAGCGGGTGGCCGTCCGCGAGTGGGCCAGCAAGTGCATTGCCGAGCTGCTTAGATATAGACAGTCCTGACAGCTCCGGTTAACGCGGAGGTGCACTGGGGGAGTGTCAGTGCATGGGTTAATGGAAATTATATTCATTTCGGTTGGCCATACCATGAAACCAAGCCTACACATTCAGGGCATATTAGGAAAATTACCTTAGTCTGATGAAAAATGGTTGTAAAACCATTATTCATTCTTTTCACGTTGACTTTCAGTCTAGCTGAAACCTCTAGTTCTAATTTTTGGTTTCTGCAATCGATCCATTGTACAGATTTTCTATATTCAGCAACTCTTTGTTGCAGTTTCCTTGGCAAACTAAGCTCCAATTAAGGCATGAAACGCTATATGTTCGCTGGTGTTGCTGCCAACTCTTTGGGGCGAAGTTATTTGGACTTGGCTTGTAGCGAGTGTTGAATTTTTGGGCCAAAAGCTGGACCATAAAGTAGGTACTTGTTGCCAAAGTTCATAAAGGTGCCCCCCCGCCTAATGATGATTATTTCTAGTTCATTTTCATTTAGCGCCATTCTCCACTTTTGTTTCCTTCTTTTTTGCCACTCTGGCTCCTGGCTACTGACAATAAGGCCGGAATAGGGGCCTGAGGGGTAGATCCGACGACATTATATTTTCATTGTTGGTCAGCCAAGCGCAAAGGCTTCGACGAGGGCGGACCAGGGAGCCATTTCCCGCTGCCTCTGTTTTCTGGCTTATGCTTTCAACGGATTTTGGCTTGGCTGCCGCACAAAATGAAACAGAGTGTCGTCGGAGTGTCATTTGGCTTCGAAGGCAGCGGAAAAGGATGAGGGACGGGGGCGAAGGGTATTGCAGCTTCCAGGGGATATGGGCGGGCGTAGGAGCGCCTAATGTGCTCTCCGAGCTGCTAAAGACTCGGCAGTCGAGTTAATGAAACCAATAAATTAATTTTAATGATTGCATAGACCCGCACACATATACACGCTCCCACGAATAGGGAGAAGGAGGATACAGTGAAGCGTGCAGTTTGCTGCGTCAGGACCTTCCTCCGCTTCACCTTCTCCCTCTCGGCCGCTCCTTGGGCGTGGCACTCGCCATAAGTAATTGACAAAATCTTAATTAGTCCTTGGCATGTCCATTGAATGGCTTCTGTTGGTTGTCGAGTTTAATTAGCGCTAAATATTTGCAGCGTCTTGAGTTTAATCAAATTAAAAATACCCTCCCGATGGCCGGGCAAAAATCAATGCCTTGCACGCTAGACCGCCAATCAATTAGACGTTTAATCAAATTTTCATTAACCTCTCGACCGATTTCCGTTTGGGCCAATTAAAAAGAGGCCCAGCTTCGATTGTTGCCCAGAGTGTTGGCTTAATCATTTTAGCGCATTAAGCCCCCACACGTAGACACATCCGGTATTCCGCATTCCGTATCACGTTGCCCGTAACCCGCATCCCTGTCGATGTCCCGGCCCGGAGTGTTGCTTGCATGGAAAACAAACCGTAATCAGTTGAAGAGCTGAGTGCGCTCAAGAATTTCCACTTGCACTTGCCAACGGCCACTTGGAGCTATAAACTGTGAAGAGCTCTTCCGGCTACCAGCAGGAGCGCCAGCTACAGCAGCATCCGGATCCGGATGAGGCAGCTGCCCCATCGAGTGTCCTTGAAATCGAATACAGCTTCTGTCCCTGCACTTGCACAGAGGGAAAAATTACTATCCCAGTTGTAGCAAAACAATGCGCTGGCATAGCACTTGTGTTGTTCCTAATGGGAGAGAAAGTTGTCAATTAGAAACTAGTACTCTTGACAAAAAGTTATTTAAATTTAAATAAAGTGCTTTATATTTATTATGCCATTATCCATGCAACAAGATTTTTGTAGGCAAAAAGGTCTTTTCAGACCACCTTGGCATTATTTTAAAACCAAATTATTGATTTTCAGTTTCATTTAAAATTCAAAAGCTGCTTTCATGATTAAATTGTTTGTCGATTGCCATTTTTCCCTGAGTGTAGCGATTTGTATGCGCTTGTGGTCGAGTGTCCTGTTATCCCCTTGGCAGTTTTGAGTGACTGACTGCGTCGGGGAGGCTGAAAAATTGTGCATAAATCAGAGAGCAAGTGCATCGACATTTATGCGTCTGGCCAAAGTTGCTTTAATTAAAGTTTGGCTTAAGCCGGCCCGGCAATGGGAAAATGAGAAATGTGACATCGATTGCCCTGGCAACCTTTGGCCCGCTTATCGGCCTGGCCCGGCGTTTCAGCAACAGGACTCGTTTTTTGTCTGGGTCACCAGGATATGCGGATCGGCCGAGGGCTGCCGTTGTCAAAGTGTCAAAGTGTAATCATGCTTTGTGCGAGAGGCTTAAATTAAATTAATTGACGGCCACTTGGAGTAAATTAAACTGGGGCCGTAAGCTTTTATTTCAGCTGCCGTCGCGACGGCCGGTGTAGCCGTCCTCAATGTCCTGCCATTAAAGAGATTACAAAGGGTCAAAGGGATAGCTGCTATTGCTCATAATTGCGCGACGCCTGCGGCCAGCCATCGAATGTTTCTTTGGCTTCATTCGCTCCTTTTTCCTTACTCTGCGGTCCGGCCCGAGTCCAAGGTCCTTGTTGCAAAGTGTCATTTGCTTTGACTACTATCCAGATACTGTGACAGAGCATTTGGATGGCAAACTAATTAAATTTTGCCGACTGCGACTGCCTCAGCTGAGCTGGGGGACTTGCCGACTCGGTGACGTGGTGAGGTGGTGACTTGGTGCGGCGGATATGGGCAGCCAAATTGGCGCCGCAAATTGGTAATTACCCCGGCCGAAGTGCATGTCAAACACGTAAAAAGGCGACAGAGAGTGCGGCAAAGAAAGCTTCTCGTGCCATCCTAGCTGCCAGCTACGATCTCTGAACAATGTGCAATTAGCCAACGACAACGGAAACTGCTGCAGCACCACCAAACTGACTTCAGCTCCACTGCAAACAAAATGGTGGGCTAAAGATTATGTCAATAACCGCCTTAAATTATTATTATTTTATTGTCCTTAACTACATTCCCCAGGGATCAGGACTCGCACATTCTTTCTAATAAAATATTAGAGTTTGACAATATATGAAATAAACTACAGACTTTCAATAAACAATTTTAGTATCGAAAAGCAAAGGCAAAGCATAGCGATAATTGTTTTAGAACAAGCTGATATAGAGATTTTAGGAGTATGTAATTAAGGCAGATCCTTTAGGTATTCTCTTTTTTTAGTGTATAAAACTACAGTTGCATCCACACGCCGTTGCGGCGATGACAATCAAGCAAACGATGCCATCGTCCACGCAAAGCAGCTGACAACGCGTGGCCTCGGTGTCCTTGCTTGTGTATTTTGGTGGGTGTGTGGATGGCCTTTGGCCGCCTTGTGGGCGGGGGCGTGGTCAGCTGCAGTGGAGCTGCCTAATTACTTGTAAGTTGGCGAATTTGCGGCATGGCGTTTTCGGGGCCCAGCAACTAAATTGAATTTGACGTGCCAGCAAGCGGTCAATTGCTAACGAGTCACACCGCCGTCCTGCGCCGTTGTCCTGGAATGTGGGGCTCCGCCACCAGATCACCAGCACCGACGGGCGGTTACTGAGACGGTCGGACAGACGGATGACGTCGCGTGTCCGTCGTTTCCTGTTTCCTGTGGCACCGCAACTTGCTGATTGCCAGCGTGTAATTATTTTTTAAGCACTTTGTCTGCCCGAGAAATTAGACCTAACTAAGCCAATCTCTTTTATTTCATTTCGGGGGTTTTTTGTCCGGTTTTCTCTTTTTTTTTTGTCTTCATTTGAATAGCGTGAGTTGGGGGGCAGACAGAAAAGGAGCCAGGAGATTTGGCTTTTGGGTCACACACGGCGGTCGGGAAATCCTTGGCGCGTATATCCTCTTGTTGCTTGGCTTTCATTTTTCGGTTGCTTTGTCCAATTAGCAACTGTTTCGGGGGCTACGATTTCATTTCTTTTATTGTGCTCGTTATCCTTTTTATTTTGTTCGCAGTTACTGTTGCCGCCGCTGTCTTTCCGCCCGGTTTCAGCTTGTGCAAATTTGATATCCTTGTTACGGCAAATTGTTGTACAATTATTCCGGCTTCGCCGCTCCACGGGAACCCCTTGTGTCCGCTGGCGGAGAACGTCTTTAATTCGACCATCGACCAAATCGAATCGAATCATATTTATATGCTCCACCAAACGTCAGGGTTCGGCTCTCTCCCCCTCGTTGTCATTGTCCTGCGCCAATATTGTCGCCCTTTCGATTATTTATGATCTTTACTTTGCAGCGAGTGCTCCCCACGGGCCTGTGGCCAAGTTTTAGTAGTCATCGTCCTCGACTCGGTAATAAATTTATGCTTTTTTATTTCCTCCTGTCATAATTTTACCCTCAAATACACAGACTGGCTGGCACAGAGGCCGAGATGGAGGGTGGCGATAGCAAAATACTTGGGCATTTTTCCCTGGCATTCCGGGTTCCCTCCGTTCCTCCGTTCACTCCTTTCACTTCCCTCTTTCCCCACAATTTCCTCCGCCGTCGAAGCAGGACGGAGCATGTCTAGAAATTTTCCAATTGATAAATTATTTTATGGCAAATACACAAATTTCCTCATACGCACCCGTGCCCCACCAAGTGTGTGTGTCTGCATGTGCTTGCGGTTTTGCGGCCTGTTTTCTCGATTTTCATTTGGTGGGTTCTTGGCTCAGTTCAGCTCAGCTCAGCTCAGTTCAGCTCGGATATCTGTGTCCTGCGCATAAAAGTCGTATATTCGTATTGCTTTGGGTACGCAATATTCTTGTGTACTTTTGCGTACTTCCTGTCCTGTTGGCCGAGCGGTCACTCATTGCTCCGCTCGTCATCATCATCATTGCTCCTTCGAGCCAATACTCCCTGGGTCTTTTCCTTTTTTCCTCTGCTTTGTTAAGGCCCGAATACATAAAATCAATCATGTTTCTTTGCCGCCCCTCCTTGCGGCCATCTTTATCAATATTTTCCCTGCCAGGGCCTTTCATCAAAATTTGTTGCTTCGGTTGTTTTCTGCCGGCTCTCAGGCTGGGCTTTTTTTCCTCACCTAGGTCGTGGCAGAGCCTCCGCAGAGAAAGGAAAACAAATTCGAGTCGATTTATAAAGCATTTAAGTTGCTTTTGCTTTCACTTTGGGCGACTCACGACTCGGGGCCGCTATAAATATGCTACATTTATTTTAATAGAATTGTTTATGAGCCTCATATTGGCAGCATTCGCGGGTATGCTGCGGGACCCAGAATGCGCAACTGCCAAAACATGTTAAGTAGAGGGAAATGGCAGTAAACCAAAATAAAAGGAATCCGCTGAATAAAAAGCGAGGGAAACTCATACAGGAATTGCTGAAAAACCGCGCCAAATCAAAGACAACAAATCCGAAATGCGCACACAATATTTTGCGGGATTATTTCAGTTGGCTTGCTGTCACTGCAGGGAGCGGGGCGCAGTGAGTCCTGTGCACTATCCTGCGGAGACTAAAAGTTCGGGCTACGATCCAAATTTCTGTTAATTTGGCAGCTTGTCCTGCGTTGGCATTTTGTTTTTTGCCTGCCTGCCTGCCTGACTGCCGTCGTTTATATTTTTTTACGCTCTGCTTGAGTTTTATTCGCCTGTGGAAAAAAGTCCAAGAAGAGCAGTTCGAATATATACGGATGTTCGTATATGCACAGTGCAAAAAACGAACCAGCTTTATTTACTTAATAGTGGTAAATTTGAATAAGCAAAAAGGAACTTTATGCAAAGAAAAATGCAGCCATGAGAAACCTACGCAGAGTAGGGGAAACTGATATATCTTTTGTACTGTAAGAGCAGATGTATATGGGAGATTTTCCTTTACCATTTAAATAAAAGAGTAAAACTTTTTTCTGTGTACCAGGACATATCTCGCTCTTGGTCGCCTCTATTCTGTGTGCAGATATGCGAAACGCTGTGCGCACATAAATTTCAGTGCTGGGCCACGCTTATTTGCATAGGAATTATGTATTTGGGCACGGCGGCTTAGCTGCATTACACAGGACACCAGAACATAGATCCTGGAGCACACACAAGCGCACACTATAGAGCAGGGGACTCTCTCTGTGGTCATGCAGAAAACTAACGCATATCGTTTTCCTTGTATTTTGCAGCTATAAATTTGCAACGCCCCAGGAAAATGCATTGCAGCAAAACAAGCAATTAAAGCAGTGCTGCCCCACAACCACGAACCGAACCTGTAGTATCCTGCCGCCTGCCTCCCGTTGCCTGCTGTGCTAAAAACCTATTTTGAATAATTAAAATTCCGTAAGTGCTGCAGTCGAAGACGTCGACAAGGGAGAAGTGGAGGCACAGCTCGCCAAGTCGAAGGAAACCGAATCCTCCAACGGGAACGATAGGAACGAACCCTGGGCTCCCTTTGTTGCCCGCAACACAATCTGCGGCCTGCAAATTCGTGTGCAGCAATGAAATAATTAATTCAATGCCCCTCACTAAGCCGGCGAGAAGCAGCAGGAGCAGCAGCAGCATTGCTTATAAATTCGAGAGTCCTCGTCTCAGCCACATCCACTGCAACAGTCACAACAGCGAGCCGGGCACAATGGCCGCAGGAACGAGGACAATTAGCCAGCCAGGACATATCCGCGAGCAGCGGCAGATGCCCATGAGGAGTCTGTCCCACACCCTGCTCCTGGCCATCGCTGTGGTGGCTCTGCACTTCGAGAGCGGTAAGTTGAGCCAATCTAGATTAAGGTGCTCATCCGGAGCAGGAGGTGAAGCTTTGGAAAGTAGTTTCTAAAAAAAAAAATATTTAAAAACATTTAAGTAAAGCTGGGGAGAATAATTAATGTTGATTTAAGCTACACATTAAAACTGAGTAAAATGTTCATTAATCATTCATTTTCATACTTGTTATTTAACCATTCTTTAAGGCAACTTTACTAAAAAGAAACGCATATTTCTGTGCAATTTCCCCACACAGTCACCTTGGCCAGCTCTGATCCCTGGCCCAGTCCTTGGCAGTTGCAAATTCAATCGCGTGCACGAAGAGGGCCAAGTCAATCAGCGGTCCCGGCCGCAAAGCCATTCAATTGACAAAGCCACAAATTGCGGGCGGGCGGCCGCTCGATGACGGAGCTTTGTCGGCCGGCGAATTAATCCCACGGATGAATATTTCAAAGCGAAACTTGAGCAATTAATTTCGCTAATTGCTTTTCTTCGCCTCGTTTTTGTCTAGGGCCAGTCCTCGTCCTCTTAGGCCGGGCCTTTGCATTTAAATGCCCGCCAATGGCTGCACTTCAAGGACTCAACTTTTGCCTGTGCATAAACCCAATCTGACATTTATGCGAATGTCCACGGAATCAAATAAGAGTAATGACATTGCCCGCAAAAGGACAGGGGCCCGGTGCAGGATGCAGGCAGCAGGGAGCAGGGAGCAGAAACCACCGGCCTCTGCCCGATGTCTTGGGATCTGGCCGAGTTCCTTGACGGAAGCACTGGCAGTGCAATGTCCTTTGGCTACTCAAACATTCCAGTGGCTATTAGTATTCATATCTTGACTGAACTAAACTGAAAGCTTAAATTCCTCTGGCCATTCGCCCCTCCTTTGTGGCGGTCCCTGGCTGGTTTGGGATTCGCTTTTTATCTGAGCAGCGTTTGCATGAATTTTCATTTCGTGCTAGAATTGTTGAAAAAGATGCAATTAAATTTTAGGGCCAGGGGTGTCAGCAGCAGGGAGATGCAGATGGACGTGGTCCCGGAGCCTGAGACGAGTGCGAGAAATAGAGGACGAGCCCCGAGAATATATATATCTTTATATATATATGCTGAAGAGTGCGCAGAAAACTCAGCACGAATTTACCAAGTCCCTGACAGTGTCTCAGTTCAGTTTTTCCATCTCCCCGCCCGTCGTGCGCTCCTCCTGCGGCTGCAGCTGCCGTCAGTGGCAAGAACGCATTATTAATTTATTTTTCAACTTGCTAGATGAATAAGCAAAGAGCAAAAATGCACCTCGAACGCCGCTTCAGATGCAGCCAAGCTGAATTTCCGAATTTAAGCGGCGTCTCGACTGGTTCCTTCTCCGCCACTTCCTGGATTGGAATCCGAATCCGCTTCGGTGCTCCATTGTCGGGTCATTTTGCATGCAGCTTTGGCACGGCTAAAGGATGGGTTAACCGGCGGCGGCGGCGGCGGAGCGGGCGACGTGTCTCGAACGGACTTCAATCTGCTGTCCATCACTGTCTTCGATCGTGTCTCGACCGGCACCACAAGGAAATAAAATCCAAAAGTGAATAATGAACCGCAAATAACTTTACTTTGTCTCGGGGACTCGTCCGCCGCTGTGCCAGTTACTCCTGCTCCGCTGTTTTCCATTGCTGCGGGACGTTTGTCTGGATGGATGGAAAACTGAACAGAAGCTGCCGTCACTGCGAGTGTCAGTAACAATTAGTTTGGCTTGCAGTGCAGTTAACAGACATCCCAGCTCCAGTCCGCCCTTTCAAATATTTGCATTTGCATTTGCGGGTTTCCGACAGTTGCAGTCAATTCCCCCCTTTTTTTATTCGCTTGTTTCGGTTCTTGCACCGCATCCTTGCACAATTAATGAAGTGCAAAGCGCCCGGACAGAGCTCCCGCATCCTCCGTCTTCATTAATGCTGAATATATATTGTGACATAAATCACACAATCAAATTATCTGTTTCGCCTGGGCCCCGGGGGAGAATCCGGGATCCAGGATTCGGATTCAGCTGTCCGACTCAACTAATCAATTTGACATAGGTATGCGAAACTTTAACCCAAAAACTTTCGATACGAAACTTGCTTCCACCCTGGAAGCTGGAAGATAACACTTGGCTGCGAGTGGGTAAGTGAAATTTATTAACTGCACGGACCACAACCTAAATGCAAATAAATCAGACATCAGTGCAAAACTTCTTTTGGAATAAACAAAGGCCAAAAAGGATATCGGCGGCAGAGAGCCGGCGGCAAGTGGGGCGGAAAAGTTGCAAATGTTTATGGGAACCCGGGGTTGAAAAAGCAAAACAAAAAACCGCAAAAAGGATATTGACGTGTGACGAGGACGAGGACGTGGCTTCGAGAGGCTCTCGAGGCAGCGCGCCTACGAGTTGATGGCATCGCAGGAGTCTGAGTGGGAGCTCCTCCATCCATCAGTCCCTTCCCACCCACTCTTTTCCACTCCTCTCCCCGGCTTAGGTGCGGCGGTGTCAAGTATTTGCACTTGAAATGCGCGCTAAGCAAAATTTACGCGCATTTGCTTGTGCGGCTCTAGAGAATTTCCTCGTCGCGCGTTCGCAGCTCAAGTGAAAATCGATGAGGCGAAGCCAACATCTACACAGTGAAATAAATCAATAAGATTAATCATCAGTTCAATAAACCCATTTGCACATCAAAAGGCTTTTCAGAATAGTACTTGGAACAATTTAAAATTGAATACACATTAGCGCTTGCCCCATCAAAGAGGACTAATTCCCAGCAAACTATTTATGTAACACAGGGCTTTTATGCCGAAAAGTGTTATTAATCGAATGTGTAAAAATATAGATTCATAATGAATCAAAAGAAAATAATGCCAAACTGTGTTGTAATATTTGGGGAAGAGATTTTGTAAATTATTTTGTTCTTTACTAAATCAAAAGCCTTTCTGTCGCCTATCGCTTTAATTATGTCATTTCGAATATCTTGGATTTACTGACCTTATCCAAGGGGAAACTATTATTATGTTTGTTTCTGTGTATGCTGGTGATGTTGGCATTCCTTGGCCACAATGTTTTCTTTTCCGCCTCCGTTTGCGCCCGGCTTTTTATTGGTTTCCCTCGCCTCCGCCTCTTTTCCCTGTTGTTTGATTTGGCTGTTGTCCTGCTTCTGGTGTCATGAGCAAAGGAGCAAAGGAGCATTTGAGCAAACAAACTAGACCTGCCAACGCAGACCTACTCCCTGGCCCAGGAACGGGCACATATTGCTTCATCGCCCTACGTGAGATGATGTCGGGACAGGCATCACAACTGTCGACAACATCAACGTTAACGCCAACGCCATCATCTCTGCCAGCTCCAGCTCCAGCTTCAACTCCAGATCCAGATGCTTCCTTGTTCCGTGTCCCATCTCCATATTCCACTCGCCTGCGTCACTTCACAAAAATGCACACAAAATCCTCAACTTTATCTCGTCAATAACTTAAGTGCCAGCCAGGGCTCTCAGCTCCTAAGGCCCCACAGTTTTAGTCGGTTTATTTTGGCTCTGTGCTACACACAAAGAAAAATAACAAAAATTGTTCGTTTCGACATGTAATAACACCTTTATCTTAAGGTCTGAATAACATATGAAGCCAAATGTTGATCTTGGAAAGTATCAGAAAAAACAGACACACAGTGCTTTTTAAATTTGAAGTGTTCCTTTTATTATTTTGCCTTAGAGGATGCCTTATTTTCTTTCTGATTAACCTCTTCAATAGACTCTATAAGCTAGAACTAATAATAAATAACAAATTAGGGCTTATTTAATTTTGTTTATTCATTTATTTTGTCTCAGTGCAATTTGTAACTGCCTGTGCCTTCGATCATTCCCCTTGCCTTTTCCCACACTCGTTTATTGGTAAAAATTTGCTCGAAGCCAGCTTGACACGTACTGCGGTTGCAGTGGCAAAAGGCTTGCAAATGATTATTTTATTGACAATTAAATCATAAACATAAAACCAAGCCGCACAAATCTACCAAAGGGCGGGCGGCTGACATGCTGTAAGGAGTGAAATTTTATTGCCATGAATGTCAGGAGCTGACATTAGTCACAGAAGAAGCCCGGCTCCCCCTTTCGAGCCAGCGATTTCGGTTTATTGCAGCATTTAATGCCAGAGATGGAATCGCACTCAAACGCAGAAGGACGCAATGTGCCGCTTATGGGCCATCCAGTGCATGTGTGTCTGTGTGCTACAAAAAAACAAAAAAAAAAAAAAAAACATACCAGACTCGGTAACTAAAGAAGAACGAGTCCCGGCCACAAGGGGAAACTTGTTGCCTGGTCCTTTGACCGGCGCCAGGGCAACATCTGTGGGCCAGGGTCATAATCATCGTCGAGGTGATATTAAAAAGTTACGCTGCAAATGAAGAAATTGTGTTGGCCCGATTAACGTGTCTGCAAAGTTGGCCATCGCTTTGAGCTGGCTAACTGGCCTGATTGAATTGGTAGCGACAGCTAATGGCAGCAGCGGAAGCCACTTAGCCGGGCCCCAGCAACGGACCATATTTAATTTGTGTGCAAATGCTTGGCAAACAGGTTTCTAATAAAATAAAGTGACTCTTTCTCCGTCTGCATTACGAGGCGGAGCCAAAGAGGAACTTCATTAGAATCTCCGGGTGGCACCGGTGGCGGCGGCCCTTTCATTTCGTGCCGCCCCAGAGCAGAAAGCCATTTCATTACGGCACTCGCCTAATGCCGGCCAACTGACGAGCTGAGCAATTTTAATTTGCAGCGCATTGGCATTGGCTCTGTCAGCTCTCGAGCGGAGGAGCACTCCCAGCAAATTGACATGGACTCGGACTCGGTTTCGGACTGGTCCTGTACCTATTTTTTGGCATTGTGTGTTTTTCCGGCCGCATATAAAATATGGAAAGGACCACAACACAAAAACATTGCTTAGTGCAGGTTGGGCTGCTGCAGAAACAGTGGCAACAATGAGGATGCACTGCGGGCTACTTGTGGCCCGGGCCCGGGTCTCTGGGTGAGTGTCCTCCGACAGCCGACATGCTGCCAAAGGAGGTTAAAATATTTTTGCAGCTTTATCTTCAGACATTTGTCGGGTCGCCGGACCGGGGGGAAAGGATGTCGTAATGCAGCGCCGGGATTTAACTGACAGTGAGTGCAGCTCACAGGCCACTCCAGGACCTGGCCACTCCACCCACTCCTCGCCCGCTGGGCAAACAGATTGCCCCGCTCCTCGCCCGCCGCCCTCCCGAGGGCCCAGGGGAGGTGGCCATTTTACAGCTGTCCTCCAGTTGGCTGGGAACCATTCAGCTGGCGAACCTGTGCGGAAGAGACTGCACTTTCCGGGGGTGGCCAGCAAATGCTTCAAATTAATTTCACCGCATGGGGAAATTGCCCGGCATTGTTTGGGCCCGGCATCAGGCATCAGGAAGCCGTAAATCAGGGTCCGGCACAAAGGACTTGGTCTCGGTTTCGTACTAGGATCTCCCCTCGGATCCCGATTGCCGGATCTCGGATCCCAGAATGGGGCGTTCCTCATTTGCCTGGCTGTTTGCCCACGACGGCGCTTATCGGCGTCTAATCTTTTTATGATAAAATGTTTATATTGGCGACAATATCAAAGGCACTGTCGGCGGAGGTGGTGGTTGCCATAAATTCCCTGGGCACCGCCAACAGCCGGCAAAGTTTCCACTTCGCCATATGAAAGATAAATTCACGGATAAGAAGTTTGTGAAAAGCGGATTGTGTGTACAAGCTAATTTAAGTTCGAGGCCAGCTGTCGCACAAAGCGTCCTGGCCCCGGCTCCGGCACTCTCCAGCGTTCAGACCTGGTCCAAGGGAGCCCCTCGGTGGAGAGGCGGAGAGACGGAGCAACGTAGGACGGCGCAGCTGTTGTCCAACCGCAGCAGGCGAGGCGACTTTATTATTATTATCCCCGGCGCAAAGTGGCAACGGGCGGCTCAGGCCCGGCCAGGACCGAGTTTTCGCCAGCGACATTTGTCCAGCTGCTTCATTTCATATTCAGGAGATACTTTTTCCATCATTACGATTTGCGCGGCGATTCGAGGCTGTATGGAAAAGCGAGAAATCACAAAAGTGTGCAGGGTCTGGGATTAGGAGTCCTCGGAATGTTGCCTCGCTCTTAATATATTTTTTTAGACAGGTAAATTCATCCTCCCTTTAAGTGGCCTGAGTCGGAGGATATGTCAAACCTCTCTTTTTTGGGAAAATTAACTTCATTTTAGATACGCATTCATTGTTATTGATTTTGCAATAACATGACACTTTTTCCGATTCTAATTGTGCTTGAAAGCTTTTGCCAATTAAAAAAAAAATTCGTTTGGTATGAAATTTCATTCTGTTTAGTGGTTGCCTTCAATTCTTATTCAAATTTGCAGAATAAATGTAATTGGAAGAGAGCGAAACAGAGAAAAAATAATATGATATATGTAAAATAAATATAGAGATATAAAAAGTGGAGGTAGGTTTATATTTCACGAACCAACTGTTTAGCCTTGCAGGAAGAGCATTCAAAGTGTCGTTGCCTGTTTTTAAAAAGTCCCTTCTGTTGTGTTTCTTCTGGCTCCACTCTCTGTTATTTTTCATTTTTCTTTATGCTCTCAAAGTTGGGACTGGTGGAAAATAAAGAATGAAAAATGAAAAACAAAAACATAAGAAATATGCAAAGAAAAGAAAACACAAAAGGCGAACGCAAAGTTTTTCGGCCTCGCAGGCTGCTGGAGCTGCTGAAGAACTGGCGAAGTCCGACTTCGACTTTGGTTGACAGATGATAAAGCGGGGCCGATGGGATGCAGGACTCAGGAGGCGGGAGACAGGACGCAGGCCGGGGCAGGCTGCTGGTTGCCGGATGGCTGATCTACTGGGGCAGGCGCACGCCTCATCAGCAGCTCATCAACGAGACCGTCTAAAATTTCACATTTTTTGCCGGCATACTTTTGCCACCCCACGTGCCCCAGGGCAACTTTCTACGCGTTGGCGTTTAAATGACTTTAAGAATACATAACAAAGTTTTTAAATTATTTCTCAAGTTGAGGCTAAAATGAAATTATAAAGGGATTTTCGCCAGCGGACTGCAGCTGACGGCCTGCCCATTTCTGCGCTTCCCCAGCTCTCGGCTTATTAACATTGGAAACTCATTAATATTGTATTTTCTCCTTTTCTTTCGTTGCCTTTCTTCCCCATTATTTTGCCCGGCTCACCCCTGGCCAGTAGTGGACTTAACTCGTTCATAAAAGTTTGGCAAATTTCATTGCATTAATTTGGCGCGCAGGTGTCAGCTCCGGTGTCAGGACACAAACGCACAAAGTGTCAAATAAATCAAACAGTTTTGTGGAAGGGTCGTCCAGCACCGGGCGTCCAGCTCCTGGATTCGGGATCGAGTTCGCAGCCCGGGGGATTTGGGGGCGGGGTTTGCAAGTTTAATGAGTCGTGCCCTGGCACCGGGCTGATTGCAGAAGGGCTAAGGTCCTGGTCCTCGCATCGGTCACACTCCTGGCTGGGAACAATTGCAACAGATTTGACAAATACGACGCATGTTTTATTTATTTGTCTGCCCTTCGACATGGCCCTGGGACCATCCACACTGAGGATAAATGCTTTCCACTTAGCAAAGTAGGGAAAAAATGTTACATTATAAAGATGTGATATAAAAGAATAAATATAAAGGAAATCGGGTTGTAGCAATTCCAAAAAAATTGGGCTTTTAAGCAAACATCTTAAAACCTGCCCTTATTTTTATTTATTTCTGTACTTACACCATCCAGGTTTATTTTTTCACCGTGCAGGATTCCGATTCCCGTGTTTGGTTTACTAATTTCCTGCTGCAAATATTGGCCGAGCATCCGAGCCGGGTGACAATTGCTGCATTCGAGTGGTGGTGGCCGTTCCCATATGGTGGCACTTCATGATATTGACATTAACAGTGCAGCGAGGGCACATTGCAACCCCTAAGCCCTCGAGTCGCAGTCCAAACCTTTGGCTTGAGTCCTCTCACGGAGCCCAGAGCTCGTCTGTCTTGTGCGGGTGCTCGATGTCATCGGGCGTTGATGTGACAAGGCTGCCGTGAAATGATATACGCATTGTCCTTGCCGGGGACTCGCCTAGTCATGCTCGTCCCCGGTTCCAGCACCTCCGATCCTTAGTGCCTCGGAATCGGCGGGCCTAATGAACCATAACGCTTTATCGCCGTTTGTCGTGTTGTCGAGGGGTCCTTGTCATCCTGCGAGAGTGTGCGATTGGGATTTAATTTGATTGCTTGTATCTGTGTGGGGTTGCCGAGGCGAGTGTGTGAGTGCGGCCTTATCCCGTGATTTACTGTGTTACTTGGTCTTACTTTGTTTCACCGCTTATTGCTTATTACTTTCTCCTCACTCGAGCCCGTCTGGGTGCGGCTTTGCTTTTTATTTCTGCCGTTTTTTCCGTTCCGCAACCCCTGTCAGGCATTAGCGCGGCGATGACAAAAAACTCATGCTAAATCCTTTCTGCATTGATTGATAAAGTGCCTTATGCGAGGATTAAGGCGACATTGATTTACTATGCCGTCGGCTTACTCGCACTCTTTGTTGCAATTTCCCTCTCGGCTTTCCATCGCAGGGGGTAGTGGGTGCCCAGGGCAGGGGCATTTTAGCTAATTGTCCAACAATCTGGTGTGATTCCGGGCCAGCGGCCGCCTCCCCTTGTTGCCTCATTAAAGTTGTCCATGGGGCAAGTTTTGACCCCAAAAAGGTATGGTGGCGGTGCAGTTGCAAAGTTGAAAAACGGGGGGACGGCAAACACGGCAGAAGTGCCCACCAACAAGAGGTGTTACATTTTATTTGAAAAGTTTCCCTGCATAAATATTGTCAGCTCTTCGAGGTCCTGGAGCTGTGTAGCTGTGCAGCTGCATTGTGTTGGCCATGGCCATCGGATTGTGAAACCCAGTTGGTTTGGCTCAGACTTGGCCTTGTTGTGCTGCATTCTGTTCTGTGGCTGTGTCAATTAACGCCTAAGTTGTAAACAAATTTCGCCCAGTGGCCCGCTGCACTCATAAATTGCAGTTAGAAGATGGCAGTGAAAGTTTGCTCGGTCCACAGGCCTCTTCCCTGGGCTCCGTACCCTGCACTCTGCACTCTGTACTCTGTACTCTGCGTATCCGCAGGACCAAGTTTGCAAGTGTTAGCCAAAGTATGCTTTAGCTAAATGCTGTTAGGTGGCAGTTGCTGTTTACTTCCGACTTGGCGTTGGCCTGATTAATTAGCTGAAGGTCCTTGACAAATTTCCAGTTTGCACTGCAAATTGAGCGGGATTTCTGGGGGGGATATATTAGTAGGAGCGGCAGTGGCAGTGACAACAGCACGTGGCGCTTATCATATTTCTCTCCTCCTCCTCTACGAGGAGTAGCGGTGGTGGCTCAATCAGCCCCTAAGCCCTGGGAAAAGCCACTTGCCACTTGATCCCTAAGCCCAGGCAGCTATCTCATTTCGACCCCGGCTGCAGCTTGCCACAGAAATGACCAATTAACTAAGGACGCCCCGGCCTTATCCCGGCTCAAAGAAATGGGTTCCTTCCCCCGGAATGGGTGGACATGGCCAGGAGTCACAAAACTTTGACACTGGCTGGCGAGAATTTTAAATCAAATCGGAAGAGAGATTATATTGCAAATAATACTTATGAACTTATTATCTTGTTTGTGCCTTCCCTCTCACCCACATCACAATATATACAAAGAGAGTTAAACAGACAGCCGCTTGGCATGCAGAACACGAATCAGCCAGATATCCGTGCTCGCTGCGAGCTGGGTTAGAAATTTAAGCCATAACTTGGCCGAGCGCAGAGTTTGGCTTCGATATTGGTCTTGGGTTTTGATTTTGTTTCTGCGGCCAGCCAGTTCTTCCAGTCCCCTGGTCCCCCAGTCCTCCAATCTCCAGTCCTCCAGTCCTCCAGTCCTCTATTCCACCATTGTGCCAACTTCGATGTTTATTCGGTGCGGTACAAACTCCGTAAATAAATTCCAACAAAATTGTATAACAATACACCAAACGGGCCTCCAGGGTAAATACAAGGTTTTGGGATAAACGCGCACCAGACGAGACCGTAGCATATGGCGACGGTGGAATGGCGAGCTGGTGGCTTGGGCACAGGGGAAGAAGCAGCAGCAGAAGCCGGAGCTGGAGGAGATTTCCAATAGTATTTGCGACTTGACGTGCCCATAACAATGAAACCAAAGGCAAAAGGGTGAGTCCGGCTGACAGTTGGCAGATAGACAAACATTTCAGCGCCTGTGAACGAGCGCGTTTAAGCTTTAAGTTGCTAGCCGCGTCCCGCCCGGAGATCCTGGGCTCAAATTATAAAAGAGCCGCTGGTAATTGTGCGTTGCTTTCGGTCGCTTTCCGTGTACTTAATCCAATAAGGCAACAACGGTTTTCTTAAGTAATTTGGTGCCCCCCGCAGGACGAGAGAGCCCCCATCCCCTCGGCTCAGCGCCTTTGTTGGGCCGTTTAGTCTGGCAAATAGCAAACAATTTTACCCAACTGCCGAGCCTGGCCCGGGATTCCCGTCCTCCGCTATTCCAGCTGGGAACTCGGAGCTCAGAACTCTTAACTCCGGCAAGCTCGGCATAGTTGCTTCAAGTATTTTGCAGCTTTTGTTTGTGCGCCCGGCTGGCGGTTGCCATTGTTGGATCTCTATCCAACAG
>VNJV01008801.1:24751-37165 GCA_008042635.1 Drosophila nikananu | reverse complement strand
CCTCTAGCGAAGGTGAAGACCCCGATAATGAAGCTGACAATTTGGAATATATAAACGATAATGAACCCAAGAACGATACCTCCTACGAAGACCATGATGAACCCTCTGCAACTGACTCTGATTATGATGACTAAGTGATGACATTGATTGACTTTTTTTTACCGATACTGATTGATGATGACCTAAGCGCGATTCCGGATTCTCTATTTATGCAATTGTATACCACCTGACACTTTTTATGGATCCTAATACACCCAACAAGTTTTGTGTTTTTATAAAGTGTACGTTTCATGGGAATCCAGATAACTCGAACCTTAACCCAGGATGTCAATTCTCCCGATAAAAGTATAAACCACTGGGGAAGAGGTACTTAGTTCTCTGTGAAACGGAGAAGCTTACTATTCAAATACCCGAATCTCTCGCATATCCCGCGATAAATTGTTGTATTTTTGAAGCGTTGCACCTACATTTTCCATAGTAGAGTGTGTAGATAGGGGGACCCTTCCTTCCCTCGCAGAACTGGATGACTTGTCGCTGGATGAGTCCTGCGGCCGACTCTGACAATGCCCAAAAAGAGCAACCAAAAAGGCGAACAAAATGCGACCAGCAGGACGACTGTTTGTGGAGAGGAGTGGTGGTGGGGCGTCGTCCGGTCGTCCTGACCGCGGGCGCAATTTTCTGTTGACCAAAATGCAGGGTAACAAAAGCGTGACAAAAAACGTGACCCAAAGTTTTTTCGGGGGTTACGTAACGCAAAGAAAAAAAAAACGCTAATGGGAGAAAGAGAAATTAGGAAAGTTGGGGAGGAGCTGCGGTCTTTTGTGGCGGCTTTTGTGTCTGCTAACAAATTTCAATAAATTACAGTTACATTTGGAGTGGCCTTGGGAGGCTGACTGCCACCCACTTTACCCCTTTACACCCGGGTTTCTTTTTTTTTTTGTATCTTTTGTGTCTGCGAATGGCGACTGCATAATTCAATTTGTGTTAAAGTTTTGCGAGTGCGTGTCGGGGAATTTTAGAAGCCGCCAAAGGGGGGAGGGTCTAGCCCCAAACTACACACACACACACACCAGCACCCCAGCACACCCACACCTACACCCACTCAAACCCTCCTCCCCCCCCTAGCGCCAAGGGGACCAACTAATGCGGCACATAATTCAAACCAAAAATGGAACCAGCGAAAATGGAGCTGGAAAAGTGGTGTAAGAAGAAATTAGGTGCCAGTTGGCAGGGCGGGCAGTCAGGGGTTAATGGTCAAGTGGACGCCGAAAAAGGCGGAAGTGGACAAACGGCGATTGCAGACGGAAGCCGTGATTCTAATTGCAATGTGAATGGGGGGAGAATTTGGGAAATTGTAGTTTTTGTCACTCTCTAATTTTATTTAACTTGCTAAGTGGTATTTTTTATTTATGGAAAAACTTAACTTAACTTTAATTATAGAAACGATCTGATTTGATTTTGAAGTTTGTATTTTATATATTTATATATTTAATATTTAAAGAAAAACTTTAGAAAGAAGCCAAGTTCTTTGAAGTTTTTTATCTCTCTGAAAAAAACTGCTCTCACTATACAACAGATTTTCCTAGCTTCTAGGTATTTTATTTTTTTACATTACATTTATAATTTAATTCTTTTATTTTATAATAATTTTGACCTTTTTAAATTAAATAACACTTGAAAAATTAGCGTTCTTTAGAGGAAAACTTTAGGGTTATCCCTTTGGAAAACTTCTCACTGCGAGACATCAAAGATTTGCCCCGTTTATATATATTTTTAATTATTTAACTTTTTTATTATTATTTTTTTTTTTATTAATAGTATACCGTTCTTTAAATTAATTAATAACAGAAATCAATGAAAAGAGTAAATCCTTAGGGTTATTCTCATAGAAAGAAGTGTTCTTCGGATGGCTCGCAGGTTTTCCTATTCCAAGTTCTTCTTAGTCTTTAATTTAATTAATTCATTTAATTAATTGAATTATTTAATAATCTAGGCAATTTTGATTTATTTACCAGAAGGAATCAATGAAGATTCTAAGTTCTTAGAAGGCAAACTTAAAGATATTGCTTTTGGAAAAATTACCATTCCAAGTTTTCCCCACTTTATCATTTCATTGTTTTATTTATTTGTAGGTTATTTTTTATTTTTCATTTTATTTATCTTTTATGTAAGTTATTAAAATAATATATTTCATATTTAAGTAATTACCAAAAATAAATCTATAAAAGATCCGAGTTCCTTGAACGTATCCCAACTCCCAAGACCTCGCTGATTTTTCCCGATTCTCTGAACAAGTCCTGTATCTTTGAACATTGATCTGGCTTCCAACCAACGTATTTCTTTCTTGGCCAACCGAAAATCGTGTGTCGGCTATAAATCAGGCAGGGACAACTGGGTGGTTTTGGGGAAAGGCAGTGGGGGGGGGGGTCTGGTGGTTGCGGAAAAGCGACTGATTACGTGGTTCAAAATCAGGACCCGGCCAAAGACGAAACTAACGATTTTACGCTACATTTGCTGCTCGTAGGAAGTGGAGGAAGGACCCCAAAAAGGGGGAAAGGACATTGTCTGACCATAACCCCAGCAGCATTGTTGTTGCTGGACATATTACATAGTTGAGTGCATTTATTTATTTGCTTGTATGTCAACCTGTTTGTCTCCCCTTTCGTTGGCTGCCCATTTCAATTTGTCCCCCAAAAATAAAATGATGGGGGTAAGGCGGGAAAAGCGGACCACAAAAAAAGAGAAAAGAAAATCGAGCAGGACAGGAAGTAGCACCCAAAACTGACCCCATTGATCCTGGCCAAGTTCCTGATTAACTTATTATGCTCATTTGATTGCTCGATTTAATTTGCCATTTCTTTGCCGGGGGACTCTTCCTTTTCATCTCATTCAATTTTTCTTCTCTTCTTTCTCTGTCTCTCTCTCTCTCTCTCTCTCTCTTTTGGGGTTGAAAAGTTTTCCCTTTTTCGCCAACAATAAAAAAAAAAATGGAATTTTCTTTTGATGACTTTTCTGGGCCTGGACCTGGGTCCCTGCCTGGACTTTCCATTGTCGCTTGTTTGGAGGGGCCTAAATTCATTTTGCATTGTCCGAGAAAATTTAATTTCCAAAATTAATTTTCATTTCGACCAATAAAAATGTACATATGTAAGAATAATATCATCCACATAAACAATTATTTTTTGTATGAAATTTGAGCTCAAACAAACTCAAATTGCCTGGGCTGCACTGCCACTATTGTGCATCCTTTGATTTGATTTTAAAATTTTAATTTCATATTTCATATACATATACATATATTTATACGTATTGTTGTTTGCTGATTGCAAAATTCTTTTGTCAATTTTGCAGGACAACTTCTTTTGTCAATTGAAAATGGAAAGCAAAGCCTTTATCAATGGCCAAAACTTTGATTGTTTTTTATTTATTATATTCGAAATGAAACATTAAATATTTAGCTGCTGTTTAGCTTTGAATTTTTGGTTTATTATTAATGAAAGCCCCATAAAACTCTTTTCATTAAACAATCTCTTAAAATTGTCTTGGTGATTATTAAAATTTATTTATTTTAGTCAGAAGTTTGCAAATGCAAATGCAAATATATAATTTTATATTGGTTTGTTTCTTAAACTTATTTATTATTATTTTTTTTTTTAGGTAAATAAGATACCAGATATCGTTGCATCCGTGAAATTTAAACTTAAACAAATTAAATTATGGATTGTGGATCGTGGATTCTGGTCGAGCCTTGCAGTTTATTGGAAGTAAAGCTGATCTCTCTTTCTCTCTCTCGCCTCTCTTCAATAAGCCAAAACATAGCCACCTTCCAGTACCGCTGAGCGTCCTCTCTCGGCGGCCGTTGGAAATCACTTCCTTCAACGACGCCGAGCAAAACGGGTGAAAAAATGTTAAGTTAAAAAGAAAACTTATATATGCAGGAGATCGGCGCGGTTCAAAGCGAAAAAAAGTACGGAATACGGAAAGACTTTGGTGGAAAGTACGGAAAATCAAAGAGGGACTAATTTTGTGCGTGTGTGAAGTGAAGTAAAAAGTTCGAGTAAATTCGTGGCAAGGAACACCTCAAAATAGAAGCCGGGCCGCTGTTGTTGTTACAAATATGAAACAAGAGCCGTTAGTTTCTCTTGGCCAACGAATGTTGTTGTTTTATAAACGCGCAAGTGAAAAATGAACAGCAAATTTGCATTTTCCCTTCACTCAATCCTTTCGCGCTCCATTTCTTATTCTAATTCGCTGTTTGGAGCTGCAACAACAATGTAAGCGGGTGAGTGAGCCAAAACGATTTTCTTTTCTCTTTTATCCTCGTCTTTCTGCTTCTTCGCGCGCGCATTTTTTTCTGCTCTTGTTCTCTTCCCGTTACTACCCTTGTTGGTTCTCTTACTGGAAAGTCGAACCAAAGAGCGAGAGAGCCACTTGATGCGATCCACTCTTGTTGTTGTAATTTTGCTATTTGGAGAGTTGGAAAACTGTTTTGTTTACATTTCTCTTCTTGGCAGTTTGCAAATTTGTGAATAAAAAAAGATAAATGCGAGTGAAACTAAATTAAATTTAACTATATAATTATCTACTTCAAGTCTTATTTTACTATATATTACTATTAATAGTATTACGATTCCATTTAATTTGAGATATATTTATTTTATACTATATCTTTATCAAATTATACAATAGTTCTTATTTTTGTTTTGCTAAAATAGATCGCTTCGTAATTGCAACCTTTATATAAAGTGTTCATTCATGTTTATTTGTTAGTTTTTTGTAGGTTATTATTTTAAAAATTCAGTGAATAAATATTTTCAGTTTTTTTTTCTTCATAAAATTTAGTGTCAGAATTTCAGCCGAAAGGACAAAGTCTAGTGTTTATAATTACCAATTATATATTACCCCTTATACATACATATGCTGTCATGCTCAACCGCAATTGTTTTTTTTATTACTTTTCCTTTTTTGTATATTTTTTTGTATTGTTTTTATTATTATTGTTTTTTTTTGTTTTAATGCGATGCGTAAATCAAATGCTGATTAAGTGCGATTTTTCGCGCATAAATTAAATCAGAATTATTGGGCGACAGCAAGAAGCAGCGTTTGTCAGCGCCCCACGCCCTGTGGTTTGGGCCATTGCGAATTGGTTACGGCCAGGCCAATTCGGACCAATTCGTTGTCATGGCATCCGAAAGGATGCCGCATGCCAGGGGGGGGCGTGGAAAGATCGAAGGAGTGGGAGGTCTCATTATAGCCAGTAAATGTCGCTGTGTGCGTAAGCCTATTGATCTCATTGGCGTTGCCTGCTTTCGGCAGCAGGAAAAGCGCTTCTTTTTTTTTGTATATATTTTTAAAGGTGCCTTGTGATTGTAAGTTTGTTTTTAATTTAATTTTTAATTTTATATTATTTTTAATTATAAATATAACATTTATATTTCTTTATTATTAATTTATTTGTTTTTTTAAATGGGTACCCAAGAAATATAGAAAATTAACCTGGAAATATGTAATAATATTTTGCATATTAAATTATATACATGTATATTATATATATATATATATATATATATATAGCGTAGCTACCGATCTGATTGATTTCTGGCCACTTTATTAAAATTCTCGCATCCGCTTATATTTTGGGCATTTTTGTTGCCGGTTTGTGTGCTGCGTGATTTTCAATCGGTGGCGGTGCAACATGGCGTATGCTTATCAAATTAACGAATTACCCGCCTCTACAATGGGTTCCTTCCTGCCCCGCTCCGCTCCCTCTCTCCCACCGCGGCGAGGTTTCCCCATTTCCCGGAGCCTATGCGGTTGCAATAAATGATAATCGTGCCCGGGACCCGGGTAAACCCCCACTTTTATGTGGAGGAGAGAGGCCTTGTCGCTTCCTTTTTGATGGTCGCTGCGGCTGCGTTGACCAAAAGTCGTAAATTCCGTTGTTGCCATTTGCCGCAGAAAAACAGCAGAGTGGGGGAGGGGGCTGCTGCCCCGCTGTGGGGGGAGGGGGGTGGACAGCAACAATGCAAACAATGCCACAAATGCACAAAATACCCTTCCCAACCGACCGACCGCCCGGCGACGTCGTCGTCGTCCACCGCTCAACGTTCGACATAATTAAAAGCGCGCGCCGTTTACGCAATTAATGAACTCTCGCCAAATTAGGCTGCGGCAGAGCGCAGACAAGCAAAATGGCCAGGACGCAGGGACACACAGACACCACGGGCAGCGGCAGTAGCCAAATGATAGGGAGGGAGGGAGGTAGGTGGAGGGTGGCAGTCCACAAGTACACCTTGAAAAAAAAAGAAACAAATTCTATATGATGTGCTTATTACCTTAATTTCTAATTAAGAACTAATGGAAATTCCTAAGAAAATAATATGTTTCTATGTTATCTGGGGTACTTAATTTTTTCTGTTAAACAATTGTGACAACTTAATCTAATCTGTGTAAAATATTTTATAATAATAATATTTAATAATATATTTGTTTACCATATTCAGTGTTTCGAAATTTGAACTCTACTAAGCTTAAATTTGTTATTCTTTTTAATTTATTTATATGATTTTTCCTAATTTGCTTAGCTAACTTCAATATTTTTGAAATTATTTATTATTTTGCCTTTAAACCACACAGTTAATTTTCTATTTGTTATTCAAAATTCAAAGTTTTTGCATTCTATTTTGTGAATAATAAATAGTTACAGAAATGTATTATTTTTAATATTTTATAAAATATTCGAATAATTTTTAATAATTTAATTCTAATTTTGCATCTTACTTAGTGAAAAATATTTAATCCAATTTGTAAGGTATAGTAATTTTTTCAAATTTCAAATAACTTATCATAATTTTTTCAAATTTTCAAATAATTAATCATAATTTCAACAATTTACAAATAATTTCCTTGGCGTAATTTCCACGTTCTAGGAATGGAAAGGCAATGACAAGCATAATTTAAATATCATTAAAAAGTACGCTGTAAAATGTTACTTTTGGTTTATTGATTTAAATCCTTCGATTTATATGATTTAAATGAAAATTTACCTTGCTTTTAATTGGGATATGGTATAATAGATGTAATTGTATATAATATAATTTAATTAAATGTAAAAATATAACATTATCTGCTGCTCTTCTCTCTGTGTACGAACGCACTCACACAAAGACACTGGGCTTGTGGTTTCCGCGGTCGACGCGGGCGATGGCAATGGAGCTACAAAAACCGCGCCGCTTTTTGCCGCATTGCAGGAGGCGAACCTTTGTTGCACAAAATGTGAGGCGGGGGGTTTCCCGGGACGTTCCCGGTGAAAGCCAAAGGGATCTCGAGCGGGGGGGCGGGTGGCTACCGGAGGAGTCTCCTTTCCAAACGACCAACCGGTAGCCGCATTAATGGCCGCCAGTAAAACATCACCAAAGCCTTGTCACCACCTCTCCTGTCACACACGCACACCCACACCCACCCACACACACACACATGGGTATTCCCCCAAAAGGGAAAACGTTTCAATTATACATTTTTTTGATTTAGAAATTTAGAAATTCTTTCTTTTAATATATTTTAAATTCGCATTTTTGCAGAGTTCTCACTTTCACATTTTCTTGTTAATATTCTTATGATTTACTAATTAATTAATATTCCCAATAATTAAAACAATACTTGTTTAAATGTATTTACCAATTCTCGGTTGTATTTGTCATTTATTGATATTTTATTCCATTGTAATTTTAACCAAAAAGCAAAAAAAGTAAACAAAAGTGTCGTACTTCAATTCCATTTAATATTTCATCTTCTCACTTTTCATACTTACAATTAGGCGACAAAAAAAAAATGTGTATTACTATATTTATATTGTTGTTTTCTGCTTATGTTGTTTACTCCAAATGTACATCAGTTTTACATTATGTTTATGAAGTGATAGAAAAAGAACTAGAGCGGAGTGGGAGAAGGGAGGAACAATACCAAAGGGGGAAACGCGGAACATAAAAGTTAATAAATAAGAGAGAGAGAGAGAAAAAAAATCATAATAATATGTAAATATGCATAATTGAAATGCCGGGCAATAAAACATAACGATTCACTCGTTTTAATTGTTTAAATTTCCTTTTTCTCGGCCGCCGTTTGAGTTTGCGTCTGCGTTTGCGTTTGCGTTGCCGTCGCCGTGGAAGTTGTTGGCGAGAGTTTGGAGCCACCACTCGACAGATCCAAATCACTGGCGCTGTTCTGTAATGATGAGAGTGGAATAAGTGGTTAAGGGTATTCACATATCGCGGGAACGTCAGCATTGATGGGTGGTGCTGGTGGCTCCCCACTGCTCTCAGCAGGTGGCCACGAGCAATGGGTTAATGTAATGCAGGGCCAGTCTCAATCTATTTTTGAATTCTACACTCATTTTACTCTATTTAAAGCGAACTAAGTGACACTGTTTCAGGTTTATTTTGTTTATTGACTTGCCGTTATAGCAAAGCCCTTGAAGTAAACACTTTAATGAATGCAAATATATTTGTAAAACGATCGCAAATGCATTCGTTAGGTGAAATTTTTGGTAAAAAAAAACAAAAAGCTTCTCATGTTTCAATATTTTTAGAAAACATTTGCACGAAAGCCGATTTCCTTTAAATATCCTGTATTTCTACTTTAATTCAAGGCATTTAAAAATTTTTCGTACAATACAGTGTGACCAGATTGCTGAGATTTGGGTTTTTTTTTTCAACAGACCATCAATCGACTTGTCTGATCAAGATGCTGATAGAGAAGGACTGTACCTTATGGTTTCCAATGAATTTCATATGGCTATTACTCATTAATTATTTAAATTAGATTTTATTCAAGTGACAAAACCAAATACTGTTACTTGGAAATTCGTTAGTTTTTTTACTTTAAATCTCCAGAGTTTCAGTTGATAATTCGGTTTAGAAATATGTTGGATTAACATCATAAATTTTAAAATGAAATGTAAAACCGTCTTCAAACAATTGCTATGTTCGGTAAAAAAGGCAAAAAGCACTCAGGATTTGCGTTAAGCTAGTGGCGAGCCTTCTTTCTATACTCCTCAATGGCCAGGGCAACTAGTCTCTTCATTGCATTTTGTGATAACGATGACATCATGCGCACTCCGTTTCCAATCGCTCCATCCCTCACGAGAAGCAGCTGCTTAATGCTCCACTCCCCGCCAGCCTCGATTCTCACCTTCATCTCCTGTCGCAGCTTCATCGACTTGCCCATGCTCTGCAAGCGATACCGTTCCTTGGCCCTCTCCCGGATCTTCTCGGGCACCACCCACAGGGTGGTGGCCATATTGCCAACGAACAGCAACAGGAACAGGCCGCCCATCACGGACACATGCCACGGTGCCTCCGGGCTATTGGCCAGCTTGTAGAGCGTCCAGGCATTGTACGCCTGGAAGCCGTAGCCGATGAACAGGAAGGGCAGCAGGAAGCTCAGACCGCGCCACATCCACGAGTGGAAGCCCTCGATGGTGATGTCCATATTATGGCGCTCCCCAAGGGCCTTCAGGCGGTAGAGCAGGCCTTTTTGGTAGCCAAATTGCAGGTACTGAACGATGCCTGCAAATGTGAAGAGAGATGGAGATGAAGATGGAACATTATTTTAAAGAAAATACAAGTACAAGTGTATTATTGTTTTGCTTAATTTATCTGAAAAGAAAACTACTATTTCGAAGGAAAAAATTGTATTGGAAACCACTCACTGATGTAGACATTGAAGTACATGAACTGCATTCGGAAGATCTGCCAATGCTCGCCCTGGGGCCAAACCAGAAGCACACCGGCGGCTACCGTGGATATAAAGTGGTGGGCCCGCCACCAGCCCTTGATCCTGGAACCATTCACCTTCAGGATGGACTCACGAATTGTCAAAGTACAGTAGTACCAGACCAGCAGGAATATGAAGGCCAGCTCCAGGGCTCTGTGGGTCAAAAGGAAAACCAGAAAACAAGGAAAATAAAGAGGGGAATGAAAAATGAAAAAAAGAATTGTTGGGGGGTATGGGAAAGTGGTCTCCACTCACCTGTAGTTGAATATCAAATTGAAGAAGGCCATTATCAGTCCAATTACGTTGAGTATTAATTTAAACTTTTCATAGTCATCTTTATAGCGAACTTTGTCGTTTCTGTTCAAAATCGAGACATTCACATCGCCCAAGATAATCTGCAAAAAGGGAGATGAAAGGGGATTGTGGAGGGGTCACAAGTGGTATTCAGGGGGGGCGGGCCAGGTCAACTGGCAGTCCACCAGCAGTCGAGTCAACTTCAAGTCTCAAGTCCATAACAAGACGCGCAAATTGTCACACAGGAATGAACTTTTTACTTTTTATACTTTTTACTTTACTTATTTCCCAGTTTCCACTTGACCAAAAGTTTTCAATTTTTCTTTTTTATTTTATGGAGAGTCTGGGAAGGGGACTCCTCTTTGAACTCACCTGCAAGTAGCGGCCAGATTTCGCTGGCAAGGATTGCTCTATTTCGTGCAGTTGCGCCTTGCGCTTCAAGGTCATCTTTTGGAGTTCATCGACCTTCTCCTTGTCCTCCGCCGGAATGGGACCCTTAGACCTGTCATAAGATGTAAATAAACACTTGAATAAATTCAAGAAAATACAGTTCTTAAACAGAGAAAATGCAAATTGAAATACTTGTAATTATATTTCAAATTAAATTAAGTTTGAATACAGTTTTGCTAACCTTTGTACAACTACTTTTAGGTCTATATATTATATATTATTTTGAAAACTTCCATACAACCGATTAGATAATGAGAGATCTAAACTACCGCATCACAATCAGTTTCCCTAAGCATTTAGACTTTGTTCCATTTAAAGTTTATTGTTTTATTGTTTTTGAACTTGTTTTTCTGCAATATTGTTTGTATTTGATTTCCTTGTAATTATTTGTTTATTGACAGAGAAGAGAACCCACTGGCTAAAAGAATCATTTTCAGCGTCAAAGTTCAATTTAGATGTACATAATTTATGGCCAAAGTGGGGGCGGGGTTTATGGGGTAGTATATATAAACAAATATATATACATATATATATGTATATTTATATATACGAATATGTGGTCAATTAACGGTCGGTCGCCATAAACGTTGGGTTCCTTCCAGTACATCTATATGGCGCTTCAAAAGGTAGATTTATTATGGCACGACGGCCATTTATCAGGTCGCTGGAACATTTCATGTTTTATTTTTAAACACCCGCTAATACCCCGTTGAAAACCGATAGTATGATAACGTTGGGGCCCCAAAACCGGCGATACTACACAAATGTATGTGTATATATATATAATTACCAAAAAGCAACCCGACAAAGTGGTTCGATTATAATAAATAGTTTCCGCTCGATTTGCCTATGGGGGAACATGGGATGATGACTGGACAATCTTTCTGAGATTATAACCCCAAAGATAATGGGAAATTTCCGTGGCATTAAGTAACGAAATTTGGAATAGTAAGATTAGGATTGTGTTTTAGGGGGTTTACTTTTATTTTATATAGTATTTTCTTAAATAAATTGTATTATTCAATTAAGAGGCTGTTAGAAAGCCAACCTTTAAACTAAATTGTAGCTGCCTAATAATCTTGTTGTAAATATTTAAGGTAAGCCCTAAAAATTACAACTTGACGACAGTAAAGAATCTACAAAAGTGCCCTTCTGAACATGTGTACTATATTGTCTGTCCCCCCTCCACCCACAAGTACTGTAATTACAATTACCTCAAATAGTATTTATGGGCAGTAATATCTATACAAAATCGCGCTTACCCAACTCTGTTTGATCATTAGCAGGGGATAAATAATATTTTTGAGTGGACAATGAAACTTGTCAAAAATTAACCAAAAATTACATATCGAGTTTTGAAAGCAGAAAAGTTCTCCCATGAAAGCCAAAAAAAAAAAAACCAAACCAGATTCAAATCGGATGTTTAAAACAAGTTATGATCAAAAAATGTTTGAGCCAAAAATATACAAACATTTTCCCTTAAAAAGTAAGGGGTTACCACCGTTAAAATTGACAAAAAATTTCAAAAAAATAGAGATCGAGTTTTGAATGCAGAAATGTTCTGCTATAAAACCCAAGAACAAAAAACCAAACCAGAGTGAAATTGGTTGAGTTTAAGCCAAGTTATGATCAAAAAACCCTTAAGGTGTTGGGGATTTTTGAGCCCAATTTTTTCCTAAAAAAAGTAAGGGGTTACATCGTTAAAATTGACAAAAAAATTTCAAAAAATTATAGATCGAGTTTTGAATGCAGAAATGTTCTGCTATAAAAACCAAGAACAAAAACCCAAACCCGAGTAAAATCGGTTGAGTTTAAGCCAAGTTATGATCAAAAAACCCTTAAGGTGTTGGGGATTTTTGAGCCCAATTTTTTCCTAAAAAAAGTAAGGGGTTACAT
>VNJV01008801.1:0-23496 GCA_008042635.1 Drosophila nikananu | reverse complement strand
AAAACCAAACCAGAGTGAAATCGGTTGAGTTTAAGCCAAGTTATGATCAAAAAACCTTTAAGGTGTTGGGGATTTTTAACCCACTTGTTTCCTAAAAAAAATTGACAAAAAAATTTCAAAAAATTTGAAATAGAGTTTTGAATGCAGAAATGTTCTGCTATAAAAACCAAGAACAAAAAACCAAACCAGAGTGAAATCGGTTGAGTTTAAGCCAAGTTATGATCAAAAAACCCTTTAAGGTGTTGGGGATTTTTGATCCCAATTTTTTCCTAAAAAAGAAAGGGGTTGTTACATCGTCAAAATTGACAAAAAAAATTTCAAAAAATTAGAGATCGAGTTTTGAATGCAGAAATGTTCTGCTATAAAAACCAAGAACAAAAAACCAAACCAGAGTGAAATCGTTTGAGTTTAATCCAAGTTATGATCAAAAAACCCTTTAAGGTGTTATTTATTATTTTCTCAAATTATTTATATTTTTTGTACAGTATCTACGGAAGCAAATAGTAGCAACCTGAGGACCATTTGCAAGTCTTAATTAAAATCCATTTGACTTTGCTAAAAAGACAACAATCAAACACATAAGCAACTCAGTAAAAAACAACGAGAGTCTAACAGGTTTTCTGGGAGCGTCTTAAAGCGCTCTAAAATCGCTTGATTTAAGCTATTACTCTGGAGATTGCATAAGTTATGTTTGTGACTGACTAAATGCGTTCACGAGGTCGCGAAGTTCATTATCAAACGCTTGCAACGTGAGGACAGCAAACACGCGACCGATAAGTAAACAACCAAAATTGAGACAATAAACGCCAGAGCTAAGTAATTTTTATATAAAAAAATAAACAAACAAACAAGCGAATAGGCGCCTAATAAAGTGTCAAGAATCAGATGTTTCATCATCGGCATGCACAATGTATTGAGTATTTATTTATATAGCCCACAACCGAGATGAGCGAGCGTTTAAAAAATCACGCTAGGGCAAGCGAGGAAAACAAATGAAATAAAAAACCCAAACACAAATAACAGCAAAAAAAATAAATACAAATATTGCAAAGCTGAAATCCGAAAGGCAAGCACAGTGGGTCAAAGTTGAGGGACGATTTGCATGCCCCAGAGAGCCCAGCAGAAAGTTTTTTGCAATGCAGTAATTTTCACCCTGGGCCCAATTCAAGTTTAAGCTGGCAACAAAAAAAATTTTAATAAAAAATAATAAGCATATTTATAAAATTAATTACTGTTGACGCAGCTTTAATAAGAGAGTGCTTCTTGTCTCTGACAAAATCTTTGTGTATTTTTGTCACAATGTGGCTTTTTGATTTATTTCTTTCATTATATGGAGTCATTATGTCTTTATTGTCTTTCCTATTATTCTTTAGTATTTATATTGCATTTTAAGTTACTCCAAACATACAGTTTTTAATTATTTTAATAACTACATATATTTAACCATTTACATTTTTACATTATTCCGCTTTTTTTAAGTTAGTAAATTTAAAGTGTAGGCATTGATATTTAATCAGCAGACAAAATAAAAAATTAATATCTCTATATATATTTGAATTTGAAAGGAAATATATAAATACAATTAAAAGGGGTGGAATTAGTTTGATTTTAAAAAATTTAATTTTATCTATTAAAGCCTCGTTTAGACCCCACTGTGCACATACAATTGTATTATTGTATTTGCCTGGATTGCGTGTTGCCTGTGTCTGTATTTGTATCTGTATCTGTGCCTGTGATTGCTGCTTACCGGTAAGCATGCGAGTGTGTGCACCTGTGTGTGATAATGATGGAGGGTCAAGGACAGCCAGTTTGCTGGTCAGCTGTTTAGTTTTCGGCTTAACCCTTGACTGATACCACACGTTTCGCTTTGAAATTCAACAATTAAAATCGAAATAAATGCATTCTAAAATAATTTAAACCCAAGGAGGTTAACAATTAAAATTCTATGTTAAATGTATTATATTTAAATTAAGCCTGAACTGCAGGAAATGAATAAATTTGACCCGCTCGCTCACATATGTAGCATTTAATTTGCAGTGTGCTATAAAAAGTCAGTAGTTTGTTTTTTATGCTTATTTTTTCACGAGCGTATCGCCGAATAGGTATTTTTTTGTTTTAATGAATGACGGCCAATAAAAGCCAGTACCGCGGAGAAGTGTACACCTGGAAAAATATAAGCGGAGAGCAAAGTCTGGGGGCTTGAGTTTATCAGAAGTTTTATCATCGACGCCAAAAGAAAACAGTTGTAAAAACACTGGAACGCCGTTGTTCCCAAGCGATTCAAGCCTGTTCTACCTTGGACACACTGATAAGAACTGATTAGCCCGCCTGACTAATTGCCGCAGGCAAGACCTGTGACACCCCCCCCCCACCTCCCCCGCTTATCGGAGTGAGTGCTCGAGTGTGCTGAAATGCGTGTGTTCGTCCGATTAGACTGCTCTAATTGATTGAAGTCAAATTCCAATCGGACAAGCAGCGCGCGCTCACACACAGGCACAGGCGAGGAGGGAAAAGTGCCCCCGATTTCCAAGGTGTGTGTGTGATTTGCGATACAGTTGGAAATGCCGCTGTACAAAGATCGCTTAATGACAATAAAGCAATATTCTATATCGTTGAAAAATCTGGGTAATTTGAAGAATTTTCTTTAACCCTTTCCAGGGTTGATCTGTTGTAGTCTTGCTTATGTAATTCTCTCCTTTTGAAATTTATGGGGTTGCTGACCCTTCTGTACTCACTGTCGCAGAGATGCCGTAATCTGGTTCATGCGGTACCGCTGATGCTTGATCTCGTTGAAGCATATTTGTTGGTGGCTGTGCAGCTGTTCCAGCAGCTCGATGTACCGCCTGTTGCAGCTCTGAAACCGAAATCGAATAAATACAATTATGCCTCAGGTATGGGAATTTTAATTTAAGCAAATAAAAGCCCGTCGAAAGCACTCAGCCACCAAAAAGGGACAAGACATAGATTCAGGGGAAAGATTTTTTGGTTTATCTTGGGGGATACTCGAATACTCTTACATTTATATTTCGAATCATGTAGTTTGCGCATCACTTTAATAAGTATTTTCACAAAATACACTTTTTTAAATTAAATTAAATATTATAATTAGCATTTATTAGTATATATTTTATAACTTAAAGACTCTTAGATTTTTATTTAAGGAAGTAAGCTTAATTAAATAACCATTCTGAGGGGCTACTCTCGAATTTATATGTTGAGCCATGTATTTTGTTCATAATTTCAGTAAGTATTTCTGCATAATAAGTTTTTTAATTTTTAATAAAATATTTTAAAAGGGCCTACAAGTTATATATATTTAATTATAAATTTCTGTAAGTTTAATAAAATATTGCCTTTTAAGGGGCGCTAAGGATCTGATTCATGGTTTTAAGAATTTTTCTTGTTGACTTTTAATATGGAATTGTAAGTTTGAATCAAAAAGTATCATTAACATGATAGAATACCATTTTTCAATAAAATAAATCTTTATTTTAGTTGTTCTTTATTCAATAATGTAATTTTTAAAAGAATCATGTTATTAAAGTTACTTTAACTGTGAACATTAATAACTAAATCTAAGAAAGGTAATAGAATGGTATATTTAAAAATAAAAAATGAAGAAAAATAACAACATTATTTTGGTAATTTTAACAAAACCTGTTACAAAATTAATCACTTAATTGAGGAATAGCAATAGAATAGTATATTTAAGAAAATGAATTAGGCATAATAATTATATTGGCAATATTAAGCATTATTATAATTGCTTAAGTTGAAGACTTTATGAATAACAAAGCGTATTTGGGGTACGCATTTTTGAGACGAAGAAATCGCAGGCGAATTGTGAGCAGCTGTTTTTTTTTCTTCTCTCAAGGTGAAAGCGACATAAATATATATGTTCATGGATATTTATGCATGAGTATTTGAGTGTGTTTTCGCTTATTTTTGGTGACTTTGGCTTTGTTTTGGAATGACGTGCTTATTTACTTATAGTTTATAATAATATCACATATGTATGAACCTCCAATTCGGCATACTCCTTGTTCAGCTCCTCCCATTCATTTTTCAGCGAATCGATATTCATTGTTATTATTGTTTATAGCGGCTTTGCCTGCCGTCCACGCTTTTCTAGTCGCCTTTTCCCCGTTGTACTTTATTCCACTTCTTTCGTTTAATTTATTTAATTGTACGTTCTTGTTGTTGTATGCAACAGCTGGCAAAGAAGAAAAGGAGGGGGCAGATTTTGAGGTTAGGAGAGCGACCGGTGAAAAATCAATTTAATTGTTGTAAGTGCGCGAATTTGTTATTGTCTTTTTTTAACTTTTTTACACACAGACACACACACACACACACAGGCACAACAGATATTTCCTCTCTCTCACTCATTCACACACACGTTGCCACGTTCAACGCGAAACATTAACAAAATAAAAAAAAACAACGCTTTAAATAACAACAACCGTAATTTGGTTTTGCACTTGGGGAAAAATTGACGGGCAAAGGCAAGCAACGAAAAAGCATACAAAAATAAAATCTAAATTATTGCCGCGCGTTTTTGTTTTTCTTGTTCGTAATTGTGTTTTCGTTTTGCTTTCGGTTTCGCTTAAATTCTTTAAAAATACATTTTTCCCACTGGTTGAGCAACGTTTGTTCGTTCTTTCCGTCCCGATTCGTATTTTCTTAAGCAAAATGCAAAAAGCAGGGGGCGGAAAGGTGGCGTGGAGGGGAGAGACGAGGCGGCGGGAGAACAACCGACTGCTGCCGACGACTAATATTTTGTTATTAACTATTTCCGTTGCACTTTTGTTTTAAATACTTTGGCACAAACGCACAAAATACAACACAAAAAACCGAAAACAACAAAAAGCAACACACGCGCTCTCTATCTCTCTCTCTCTCTCTCTCCCATAAGCGGCGAATGGCGAGCGAAAAGCCAATGGCAAAAGCAAAGAGAGCGGCACAGAGCGCGCTCGCGAACTAGTTCAATCGAGTGTGCACTACATACAAAAAGCAAGTCTAATATTTTTACCATTTAAATCGAAAAATAATATCTCTTACAAGTGAATCGATAAATAGTAAAGCTAAAAATAAACCTATGTCGAATGGAGTTTTGAATATTTCAAATATGAATTAACTGATTTCTTTGTTATTAAATAAATCATAAACTTTCGAAATTAGGCAATATTTTATGCAGTATTAAAGTAAAATCAAGTGAACTAATATTTACAGTATACAACATTTAATATTTACCTTTAATAAATCAATAAACACATATTTTTCCTCGCTTGGACCACTATCTTTGCGAACTGGTTCGTGTCGAGCAAAACCGCCAGAGTAAATTTGAGAGAGCTTGCCTTATCTTCTTGTGTAAGAGAGAGAGACAGAGAGAACAACGAACTGAGCGGTGGTGAGTTTGCAACCCGGTGGCTTATCGCAGCGAGGTGAATTCCTTGGATTTGTGGTGTGTACGCAAAGCGCGCGAAGTTGAAATGTAATTTGAATGTTTTTCTGTTGCTTTATAAAAAAATATATACACACGCGACTAGTTTGGAAATTGATTTGTTTTGATGTGGATTTTGACTGTGGCTTTGATGATAAATAGAAATATCACTAGCTTTTGAGAAATTTTGGGAATACAAATACATGTACATACATACCATAAAAATCTTCCCAAAATGTTTGTATAAATCATGTCGCTATTTTCTTTTTATTGACAAAATGGCATTATAATTGATTTTGTGTGTGGAGGGTAAACAATAAACACAATAGTAATAATGGTATACAAAAAAAAAAAACACATTAACTACGGCGACTTCAGGTTGCTCCTCCTACTCCTTGCGCCTGGCCCGGAGCCTCAATGCCAGATAGGCGAACCCGCGGAAGCCCACGATTAGAATGGCCAGACCCACGTAGTCCAGCGGCAGATCGGCGGCCGAGAAATTGAGTGTCTCCAGGATGACCTTGCCGGAACTGGGACACGTTGTGTTCGAGGAGGTGCAACTGATCTCACCCGGCTCCACGTCCGCCCACTGGTTGATGAGCAGTCCCTCGTTGGCATACCGAAACCAGGAGAGATACGACAGCCACTTGAGGTAGACCGGAACCGAACCCGAGTTCAGGAAGAAGCCGCCAAACAGCAGGAAGGGTATAATGACCGGTGGACCCACCGACAGGGCCATCGAGGTGGAGGAGCTGGCGCACGATATCAAGTAGCCAAAGGACGTGGACACGTTCGCCACCAGGGTCACCAAAGCCAAACAGTTGAAGAAGTGCAGCACGCCGGCTCGTAAACCAATCATGGGATAGGCAATGGCCGTAAACACCAGCGGCACGGTGAGGAAAAGCGGCAGTTCGGCAATCGTTTTGCCCAGAAAATACGTGTCGCAGCGGTAGAGGCGACTCCTCGCCTCTCGCATAAATACAGGCAGTTCGGAGGTGAACACCTGTCAATACAGGTTAATAATAATATATATTTTTAAACTTAAGAGCTCTTAAATACTCACATTAATCGTGGCAAAAACATTCTGAAAGGTCATGTTGGTCAGGAAAAGGAAGATGGCTCCATTGATGTTCATCACGCCCACTTGGGTCAGTTGTTGGCCCAAAAAGATCAAACCAATCAAGATGGCCACCATCTGCAAGGATATTATAGGACTTAGAGCCTTGGCATATACTTTTTTTCAAGTGCATTTTTATTAATTTAAGTCAGTTGTTACAATTATTTAACCTATTTTTATCGATTTTTGCAATTTTAAAAACACAAATATTGCTTCAAGTAATTTGCTTTGTGCTACAATATTCATAGGTTTTTATAGGAATTTTCCTCTTTATTTATTTCCCCCATTCCTTTCTCCAAGAGGAGCATCCTAATATTCCTCACTCACCGTTGTCTGGATGAGCCGCACTTTGACGAGCAGCGGCTCCTTGAGCACCGACAGCCAGGATCGCCACAGGACAGCTCGGAATTGCATAAACCAGGTGGCCTTGTAGGTGTAGCCATTCTCCGGCTGCTCCAGCGGCTGCTGAAGGCTCTTGGTGGCCAGCAGCTGTTCCATATCCCGGGCCACCTTGCTGATGGCAAAGTTATCGCAGATTTTGGCAATTCGCTCCCGGGACTCGATCTCCCTGCCGGGAACCACGGCCAAAACCTGTACATAAAAGTCCGCTGGATTGTAGTTCGTAGGACACTGGGCACCAACGCTGCAATTCAAGAAGTATTAAAATATTATTTTAAAATGATTTATGCATAAAAGGGCGACTACTCACTAGGAGAAGAAATCCACCGCCTCGCTGGGCGTGCCCAGAAAGGCCACCCTGCCCTCGGCCATCAGGAGGATCTTGTCGAAGAGCTCGAACAGCTCGGAGGAGGGCTGGTGGATGGTCAGAATGACGGTCTTGCCCTTCTGCGACAGCTTCTTCAGCACCTGGACCACGCTGTGGGCAGTGAAGGAGTCCAGACCGGAGGTGGGCTCATCACAGATCAGCAACGGTGGATCGGTGAGGGCCTCCGAGGCGAAGGCCAGTCGCTTTCTCTCGCCACCGGATAAACCCTTCACCCTGCCCGGCACCCCAATAATCGTGTGCTGGCACTTGCTCAGCGACAACTCCTGTATGACCTGATCCACACGGGCCACTCGCTGCTTGTAGCTAAGATGCCTCGGCATCCGGACCATCGCCTGGAAAATCAGGTGCTCGCGTGCCGTCAGCGAGCCAATAAAGAGATCGTCCTGCTGGACATAGGCGCACCTCGCCTGCATTTCCTTGGCGTCCACCGGCTGGCCGTTGAGCAGTCGCATACCTGAGGGTGACACCTGAATGCCCTGCGGCGATCGAAAGGCCAAAGCATTCAAGAGCGTGGTCTTGCCAGCCCCGGAACTGCCCATTACGGCCAGCAATTCCCCAGGATAGGCCACGCCGCAAACTAGAGTCAAAGGAAAAGAGTAATAGGAATGGGAATCAGAATATATATGTATAGGGATATGTCCTTCTAAAGTTAATATAGTTACTAGAATGAACTTAAAGTACACATTAATTAGCTCACCGTTCTTCAGCAGATGCTTTCTGGGCGCCGGGATGTGTCGTTCGTTGCAGAAGAGTCCACGCGTCCGGTTGACCAGCTGCCGCCAGCCGGAACCCGGCTGGTTGACCGCCCCGAAAATGTCCAGGTTATGCCAGGCGTAGGTGAGATTCTCCGCCAGTTGGCCGTCGGTGGACCCGGATCCGGGTCCATCCGGGGGGCTGGGTGGTCGCAGAGTGCCATAGTTCTTTGTCCGCCCGTAGCCCTGGCCAATGCAGCTCTGCGAAGCCCCTCCGCCGCCTTCACCCTGCGGCGAATAAAATTCAATAAACGTATAATGGTTACACTTGGATTAAAAAAGTTATTAAATATTAAAGGAAATTGTTAGGAATATTATTCCTTAAACGTTAGGTTATTCTGTAGATTGCAAAGTAATATGTATTATTTTATTTCTTATAAATTAAATCTGCGTATTTATAAAGTTTACTAATTTTAAAATTTTATAAGGACTTAAAAACATTTAAAAAGAAGCTCAAAAGTATGCTATGCTTTGTTTTCTGCAATCTTTAAAATATTCTAGCATTTTTTGTGCTTTTCATTGATTTGATTTAATTATAATAGGGACTAAGATATATTTATACATAATTATTTTACCCATAACTTTTAAATGAATTTGTATAAAGTTTATGGACTTTAAAAAGTGCTAAGGACTTAAAACCATTTAATACAAAGCTCAAAAATATGCTATGATTCGTCTTTTACTAGCTTTAAAATGTTGTGACACTCTTTTGGGTGTGGATTTTAATTTATTTAATTTTATTATTTGTTTTTGTTATAGATGTTTTATTGAAAGTATTTGGTAAATATATATATAAATATATTAATTTTCCCCCTCATTGATTTTTTTTTCAGTGTATCTTAAAAAGGTTTGCGAAGAGAAAACTTTTTAATTTCACGGCGTTCGTCCATAAAAATGAAGGCGTTTGTGCATAAATCTTGGCTAGCCTGGCTAATCCCTGCTCCCATCCCATCCCATCCCATCCAATCCCACTTCCCCACCCACGGTGTCCCTTTTCGGCGGCGACCCATCTGTTTAATAAAAATGCTGCCCAAAGTCCCGAGTAGGCGAGGCCTATTTAAAATGTGCAAATTAGGGCAGGCCATAAGCCGCAGCCGGCTGACGGCCTTGAGGAGGAGTCGGAGTCGTAGTCCGGGCGCCCGGGCAGGGTGTCCTTGTGGGCTCACCATGTTGCCACTTCATAAGACAATTGCGAGTGTAAATCGCCGGCATCTTCGGCTTTTGTTTTCGGTAGGCTTTGAGCCCCGTCAGCTTTGTTTTTATTAAATATAAAACTTTAAGGACACTTGGCCATATAAATGAGCCGGAATCCTTATGAATGAGTTGAGCGAAGTGCGTATTTTGGGACCCTTCGAGTAGTTTGCCATCAGCGCAATGAATATTTACTAGCGGAAAGTGGCCCAATTCACTCAATTTACGACTTTAAGTCGCAATGGTGGGGATTTGTGTTAGGAGGGAATTTTCTTGGTTTACTACATTTATTGATATTTAGCTACTGCTTGATTTTTAAGGTTATCGATATCTTCGATAGGCATGTAATTGGTTTGATTAATTTACTAGAAGAAAGTGATTAAATTTACTGAAATGAAGAATATAAATTCTAATGGCTGAGATATAATAAGCAAAGATAAAATTTGTGATCTAAAAGAAGATGCTAAGTTATCGGCATTTATCGATATTTAGCTATAACACTGGAAATTTGAAGGTTCTTGTTTACCATTAATATATTTTTAGAACTATTTAATAAAAGCCAGCAAAAATGCAAGTTTCTTGACTGGTATTTTAAGATCTATAACATAAGCGATATTTTCGATAGGCATGCATTTGATTCGCATTGCTATCAATAGGAACTTCCGTCGTAGCAACGCTGACTGCATCTTTAATCACAAGTTAATCGGAAAAGTCAGCTCAAGCTTAAGTCGTCGGGGGATTAGGGGAATCGAGGGGGTGAGTGATGGCAATTGCCAAACCCACTCCGTCGGCCCGCCAGCTTTCCGGCCAGGTGGGGCTTCCCTTTCATAAAGCCGGTAACCGAAGACGCTTGCGGTAGGGTCCACTTACCCACTCCCCCGCACATATTTTCATTTTCATTTTCATAAACAATTTTCTGTTTTCCATTTGTGGGGTTTCCTGCCATCGCCTCGGCCTGCGGCCAAAGCATAAATAACAGGGATCCACTAATTGGCGTCCAGGCAAAAATATACAAAAAAAAAAGAAAACAAGAAAATCTTACAAAAATGAAAGGAGAAAAATGTAAAAAACGCAGACAAAATGATGGCCACAATATGGAAAACATTTTATCCGCCGCGCTGCTCTCGTAATAATTTGTATAAATAATCATAAAAAATTAAGCAAAAAATGCTAGCAATGAGGAAAGCCAAATCCTTGGCTGGAGAGCCAAAATAAAAAGCTGACATTCAATAAGAGCCAGGAGAAAATATTAAGGAATAATGTCCACCTTGCAGTCAGCGCCTTTGGCTTGCTACAGGGAACTCTGGCTAAAGGAGAAAGCGTTTCTTAAGCTTCAAAATGTAAGCGGAAATTTTAAATTTTAATTTAGTTAAATATATATATTTATTTTACAGTATTTCATGGAAAGGGTTTGAATTTGTGCGCTTTTGAAAATTCCCTATATTACTTTAATTAGGGACATTCGACATTTTTTGATTCATTTAAAATAAGTACATGTGTTCTTTTAAATATATTGTTACTATAGATACTAAATTATTAGTTTATTAACAAAAGGTTTTCAAAATTTCATATTTAGTTTAGAAATAAATCAAGAAATAAATAAAATTCTTTTAAGTACACAGAAACTCAGGAAAGAGTCTCCAGGCAGTGTTTTTTATACATAATAAAATATATATATGTATATTATATTAATTTTACATTTTTATCAATATAAATGATAAAAATACAAATCAATTTGTAATGATTATCAACTGATTTTTAACAGAAATCTTATAATAATTACGGCCTCTAAAAAATGTATATCTTGCAACTTAAACCTATTGAAAATATAACTAAAAGGAATCGGTTTAATAATTCAATATTTTGTTTTGTTTTTTAATGAAGTTAAATTAATAATTGTCTAATTTTTTATTCTGATTACAAACTGAGCCTCTTTGGGCCAGTGTTCACTGTACTTCTGCTGCGCTGCTTTCGCCACCAATTCTTCTAGAACCTCCTGTCCAGTTTTTGGGCTGACTTTTGCTTACAAAAAAAAAAATAATAAATAAATAAATAATAATAAAAAAATCGGTTGACGTCGCGAGGTGGACGCGAAAAAATGTAATATCCGTTACGGACTCAGAAAGAGAGAGAGAGAAAGGTAGAGAGAGAAAGGGAGACAAACAGCTGGGTGCGAAGGAGATGGACGGCGTCCCGGAGACTCAGTCTCAGACCTGGCAAAAAATTGTTTTCACAACAAATGAGGCCGAAAAATGTTATTAAAAAGTTTCCTTCTCCCAATCCGCCACCACTCCCATGCTCCTCCTCCTCCTTCTTGGCGGGTTCTTATCTCCGTCTTCGGTTTATTCTCTTACGTTTCCCTTATTTTCCCTGTTGCCAAAGATGCTACATTTCATATTTATTTAATTTTTTTCGCTTACTTCTTACTTTGCGTGCTATTTTTGAATTACTTATGAAAGGAATTCGCGTGCGCGAAAGAGATGGGGCTATGGAGTGCGTTTCCCCACGCCAGATGGCGCTTCGACAGGACGAAGGACGGAGGACGAAGGAGCCAGAAATGTTTTTTGATGAACTTGACAAATTGAAATGACTGAATGAAGAAGCGACTCAATTTGTTGTGTGTTTCCTCTCTTATTTTCTCTTTTGTTTCTTGTTTTTTTTTTTTATACATAAATTTTTTTTATTTAGAATTTTCATTTTAATTTGGTCGAGTGTTTGAGTGAGTGGCTAATGAGTGCACTCAAAAGTCATTCACATTGATGGCAACCAAACAATAGAAATTATTCAGTGCAAGACTCCTAATAAATAACAAAAATGAATAAGACTTTTGAATATTTATTAATTGAGTTCATAGTTAATTATAAATTAAAAGGGTTAAAAATCTATACAGAAAAAATGTATGTCTGTCTTAAATATGAATTTAACATGAAAATAAGTTTAGAAATATATTTAATAATTTAAATGGAAAGGTCATGGGCCTCATGGGAAAAAAAGCTCACTCTTTTTAGAGAGTAATTTATAGAATATACAAGTAAATTTAATGAAAACCTAGCAAAACGAAGTATTTTTTTTTATAACAGTTCAGACTGAAAATATAAGTATATGCATAAAAAAAAAGGAATAAGAAATCCAAGAAAATATAATGAAAAATATTTGTATTTCTAAAAAACAAGATTTACTTTGTAAAATGTACAAACAAAATTAATTTAATTTCATATTTTCTATGCCTCTTTTTCAAGACATTTTCGAGAAAGTCCCCCAAGGCAGCAATGCCTTGATTATAAACACAAAGGTGACGAGGTGCCAAGATTTAAAAGTGCTATGAAAAGGCACTAGTTTTACGGAGTTATAAGTGGATGTAGTGTGGGGGCAAATAGAAGATATCAGAGGCTTAACCCAATGCGTGGGTCTAGTCAAATATTGACCCAGATAAGACCAGATTGTACAATATCACGATGCGATCTCTTTGGATGCAGATACTGAGGCAGCTACAGATACAGATACAGATACAGTTTCAGAACCAGAAACAGATACGGCATCTTGTCTGCTATGGACACTCGGTAATGTTGTTTGGCCAACTTAAGACGATAGATAATCCAGTCTACCCTCCCACACCCCCTCCTTAGCTCACAAGTCTGGCCATGCTTCAGTGGGTATGTTTTGTTTGAGTGTATATTTATATTGAAATATTACGAGTTTTACAAATGTAGTGCAGTAAAAGAGAAGAGAATTTATTTTTTAAATGATTCATAAATTCATAAAAAACTGTTAACAAAAATATTTCTAATGTTTAGATCATTAAAAAAGTGACTAGGAAGTAAATATCTAAGATCAGTGTTTGTTTTTCCAAAAGAATTTAAGTATTTTTTTCTTTTATTTATTTATTTATTTAATTCTATTACGTAAACATCAACAAATTCAAATAGCATCACATGCTTTTTGTTCTCTTTCCTAGTCTTTTATTTATTTTGTATTATTATTATTCTTGTGCAATTTGCGGTTTGCAACTGTTCTCACGATCCGAAACCAATGGGGAATATGGTGCAATCACTTTTGAACTCATAGATAATACTCACATTATTCAGATGCTCGGCGGATGGGTGTTTGCTGCCACCGCGAATTAACAGTTCCTGATCCTCTTGGCCCATTGCCGTTTCTGGTGTTTTTCAATGGATTCTCTCCTTTCCAGTGGATTTTTCCAAGAGGCGAGGGAGCACTCAAAAAAATAAAAGCTACGGCAGTGTTTTTTTTAAGTATTTAAGTGGTGGAGTAAACCGTTTCCAAGCCTCGTCACGAAACCGCTGGCAAAATGCAACTGAAGGCGGACATTGACGCTGGTTAATGCGACAACAGTGCCTAGAGGGACAGAAAGAGATGGTACATTGGAACAGAGAAAGAGACGGGCGAATAGCAACTCTGCCTTTGAGTGAAATGACGCTTTGAGTGGGAAAGGGAGAGAGAGAGAGGAGCGAGATAATGAGAGGAACCTGTGGGAGTCGAACGTTGTATACCCTAGAAAAGTGATCTTGCTTGAAGGGAAAATATCTTTTGCAGTTGAAACCTTTAGCTATAATTTTTTGATATTTTAAAAGGGCTTATATACACTTAAGAGCGCTGAAAGGATGTATAAAAATATCACAATTTAAAAAAGTTTTAAAAATACCAATTTGACTTTAAAAATACTTCTTTTGGGGGTATCTGAACAGCCAAAGGTGCCTTTCCTCTCTCTCACCCTCTTTGACTGCTGATTAGGAGAAGAGGCTGGCTGGCTGGCAACCACCTTCTTATCGTCATCACCTTCTTTCACCTTTATTTCTCTCCCTTGTTTGCTTATCCGTCACATTTCGGGAGTACGCACTGTACTTTGCTTGCATGATTTATCAAAACGAACGAACGGCAATGGCGACGGCGACTGTTGGTGATGCTTAACCCCTGAATCCCCAATCCCCAATACCCAATACCCAGCACCGCCCCCCAGTTGTTGTCATCGTTAACACTGAACTCCATTACGGACGGTACCAGTTCCGGACTCCGTCCGTTGCCAGCTGTCCGGACATTATCAATCTTCATCATCATCGCCATACGGAGTTTGACAGAGGCTGGCACTGTAGGGCTGTCAATATCATTTTCATCGTTTTCACGGCCAATAAGGTAACAGTTTAACCAGCAGCTGCCTCTCCACGACTCTCTTTGTGAACTTTAATTACTATTTTATTAAATTTAAGTCTATAAATGTTTATATATAGTAAACTTCAAATTCAAATCAACTTGATCAATGAAAATAACAATTAATAATAATAATAAAGCTGCTCTTATATTTCTATCTCGCTTACATTAACCTCAGATAATTTGAAACGCGGACAAAACTGATTAAAATGAAATTAAAATTATAGACAAAAAAAGTAGTATATTAAAACCGATAAAGAAAGTAATAATTAAGTTTATTTATAATAAATTAAAATTTATTAACAGTTTCCACAAATTAATCAATAAAAATGATATTTACTACAGGGCAAAGTTGCTCACATATTTCTGTCTCGCTCACATTCAACTGAGATGGTTTGAAACACGGCTATAACGCTGTACAATTAACTTAAAATTCGAACAAATATTTAGAATCTTAAAACCAATAGTTTATATATATATAAAAGACTGTTTAAATATAGTAAATTGAATCTAGCCTTCAGTTTTCCAAATTTAATCAAAGAAAATGAGAGTTTATAGAGTATAAAGCTAATAACTTATTGCTATCTCGCTCATTTTTACCAGAGGTGGTTTGAAATAAGACTAAACGTCTTAAAATTAACTTTAAATTTAAAACAAAATGTATAATACTATCCTTTATTTTTAAATCGATTCTAACAGTCAAGTAATTTAAGAAAACTCCTTTAATAATTATTTTTTTATACTAAATTACTAATTTCAAGGTCTATTTCGACTCGCCTGTTAATGCTGATCAAAACCGTATAAATAATCCCATAGAAACACCTTTTTAATATCTGATTTGATTTGATTTACAATACCCATCAAGTTTTGCTGGCTGGCTGTAATCTAGTTTGAGCCCGATTTAAAGAAGCTCAAAAAGTCGCACAAGGCGGCTCTGTGTTCGAGCCGTGAGGGATTTTCTTTGTGAGCCGATCAACATAAAGTGGAAAGCAGACAACAATGCCAGCCAGTGTCTTTCTCTTTCTCGCTCATTTTCGCTCACTAAATCGCACTCCGTCTGGGGTTTTTCTTTCAGTGACACTTCTGGGGCTTCCCCGACATTCTGAGCTTGAGTGAGTCTTAAAGCGGGTTTTGCTCCTGTTAAATCTGTCTTGTCCCCTTCTGTGTGTGTGTGTTGCCATCGTTTACTCACTCGAATATACTCGAATATAAACTTTTTTACACTTAACAATTGATTGTCACTCGTTGTCGTTGTCGCTTTTGTTTTTATTTTGCAAGGGGGAAAAAAGGCATGGAAAAAGCGGCTTTAACCCGATTATAAAATGCTCTTATAGCATTAGGCTTTATTTAAATAAATAATAACATTAATTATGTGTATGGAAATGTAATTACCAGATTTCAAATTCATTTTTGTTTTTCCAAATAAAATAATTATTAAAATGAAGTAAGGTTATTCAAGAACTCTGCATACCCTGTAAAAAAACAGTGAGGCGAAGTAACTCGAGCTAAAGGGTAGAAAATTTGTGTCTTTATTTTGTCCAAACAAGCTCACACAGTTAAAACTCTGGAAAGTCAGACGGTGAGCTCTGAAGGCTGACTTAACCCCCGTCCTCCTGTCCTTAACCCATGCAAATTATTGACGCGGACAGCGGTTTCAATAAATCTATGTACGTGTGTGTGTGTTTGATTGTGTGTGTGTGTGTTGGTGGAGAAACTTTTCGCTAATCAGACAGCTTTCTAGTTCATTGCTTTGCCGAACCCCCCCTGTGCCACGCCTCTGTCCGTAACACAACTCCTCTGACGCCCACTTTCATCGCAGATGGCATAGAGATGCCAAAAATCGATATTAATGCATACCATATATCGAAAGTTCGATTAATATATCGAGAAAGACAAATATAAACACAACAAATTATTGATAACTGAAAAAGCCATTCTCTAAAATACATAGGTATATAAAACTAAATAATTTGATCAATATACAATGTTCAATATACATATTATTAAATATAAAAAGATTAATCGATATTTTTGTACAAATTTCATTTATAATCGGTTGTGGTTATTGATAAGTAAATTGTGTAGTAAATGTTTTAAGTACAATTGCATTCAAAATTTAATAATAAGAACTATAAATTATTGCCGATATATTCATAAAGAGTAATCGATAACTTTTTAAAAAAATTTCCTGGCAAGTCAGTTGGTAACTGAAATTAATAAATTGCTTAAATACAATTCCATTCTCCAACATAAATATATATATAAACTCAATAATTTGATCCGATATGTAATTATCAAAAACATTTATATAGTTTAATCGATGAATTGATAAGTCTCTTCGTAATTTCGATTAATCGGGATTGTTTTTTTAATTTCTTCTCCCATCCTTAGCTGTAATTGCCAAGTAAATCAGCGCTGCCATTTGCCAAGCCCGAAAAGTCTATTTCCTGGCTAAGGAGAAAGTGGCAAGAGGCTGGAGGGGGATTCTTTTTTTTAGAGGAGTTTTTCCCCCCGCCCAAAAAAAAAGGGTGGAGACATTATTCCGCCATTCGGCTGAGGATAATGTACGGGGACTGGGCGGCGGCGGCTGCTGCCAAAGTTTGGGCAACTTTTAAAGAGAGGAATGTGTTATGGGTTCGGGTCACATAGTTAGTTAGTCCCGCAACTTCAAACCAAATGACTGCAGAAGGGGCACGGCCATGGAGTTAAACGTTTGTCAGCCATCGAGGTGGAGATTTATGGGGTTTTCTGGTGCCGCAAAGTTTACCAAAAGATTTTCCCAGGTTCCTTACGGGCCTTAAATTAGCCGAGATCTCTTTTGAGCGAAGTTTTCTAAGACTCGCGATTTGTTTCAAAGCAAATGTTCTGCTCAAAACGGTTTTGAATACAAATATGCAGGGATTTCTCTGTTAAAAGTGATAAATCCTTATATTATATTTCTTTATCAATCTCTTTGAGTTGCAAAGTAAACTCTGTTTCGTCACCCTTTTGAGCGTAAATAAAATACTTGCCACTTCTTGGTCCATTTTTCACGCCCTCATCTTGCTTTTTATGTATCATCAATTCGATGCTTCCGCTTCCAGTGGCTGATGAATTTGTTTATGCAAAGGACACAAAGGATGCGCGGGTGTTGGGGGGCCAGTCCCTGTCGGAACCAATTTCGACTTCATGGCAATCACTTCAATCTCGTTCTCTCGCCTAGTTGGTTGCCATGCAATAAAACCCAGGGAGACGGACTTGCCAATATTTGCCGATATGTGTATTATATATGTCCTCCGGAAGAAGGGTTATTTTGGGTCTGATCGAAAGATAGCGAGTGCCTGAAGCGTGATTAATAATTTTGAAAGCCTTTTCACTTTACTAAATATTATTTATTTCCAACTTTATTCGGGGTTAGTAAACTGTTTTATTGAAAATATATTTTTTAGTAATTTTCACCCAAGTTAAGTATTTGAAAAAACCGAAAATCCATGTGTAAATTCTGTTACAATTTTGGGTGTGCCAATTCACAATGTTAAATTTGACTTCCGCTTCCTATTTGGGGGACATACAGAGATAGAACTTATAGACGGAGAGGCCTATGCGATGCGGAAGTCGCCATTCGCTTACAGCACGCGCGCGTCTCATAAAAACGTATCAAAACATCCGCTGGGAGTCATAAAAATTTTGCACTCAGACTTTGCTTTTCGCCCGGTTTTCCCCATTTCCTTTTCCCCTCTGCCCCTTGCCGCCTGCCTTCAGATTTTTCCTGATGCAGTTTCTAACTTTTTCTCTGTCAGCCGTTCTCCCTCTCTCTCACTCACTCGCTGTGCCTTTTCCACGTGGGACTACGCGGCGTATGTGTAATCTAATAAAATTTGCTGTTTATGTGGCAACAGGCTCTACTTGTCCTTCCTTTCCCTCTTCGACTCTTCTCTCTATGTCCTGCCTCGTTCTGCCTCGCTAACTAGCTTCCTTCAAGTGTTTTCCTTTCACCCCTTTCCCCGCTCCTTGGCCAAGTTTACACAGTTTTTTTTTTGTATTTTTTCTTGCCTCCATTCGTGCAACTGTTGCGCTGCTTTATGGCACAATGGCTGAGGATTCAGGACTCAGGAATGCGAGTTAACTGCTGCACATGCTTGTGTTAGGGATGTGCTTTTCCTTTTGCGTGGCATATCGCTTAACATATCGAATTAGTAATTGGTGTCGATGATTAATATCGAAGTAATCGAGTTATTGTAAAGTTTAATAGACTCTTAATCTAAATTAATTTAGCTTAATTAGCTTTTAGTCTATAATTGTTAGCTTTATATTAATGAATATATTTTGTGAGCTTACGATCGGTGCTATCAGATTTATGCATATGATCTAGGATAATAGTCTTGCTTCGGAATTACCCGCAGTTGAGGACACTGAGTTACCTTTCATCGCCACACCGCAGACTTTGCAGAGATTCATTGATGATTAAGTTTCGAGTGTAGAGGTTCTTAACACAGATATTTTTACACTTATTTACACAATTTTTAACATACGATTATAAACACGGATGTGATCGGGTGGTGTGCCGCGTAGAAACTGAGGCTGCTGTAGCGAGCCGCCTCTATTTATAGGTGTGGGAGATGGAGAGAGACAGAGTTAGATCGAGAGAGAAAAAGCGTCAAAACTGTGAAAAATTGGCCAAAAATTAGATATCGAGTTTTGAATGCAGAAATGTTCTCTATTAAAAACTAAGAAGAAAAAACCAAACCAGACTGAAATCGGTTGGGTTTTAGCCGAGTTATGATCAAAAAACCTCTTAAGGTGTTAGGGATTTTTGAGCCCATTTTTTCCACAAAAAATTAAAGGGGTTACATCGTCAAAATTGTAAAAAAAATTTATAAAATTTAGATAACGAGTTTTTAATGCAGAAATGTTCTCCTATAAAAACTAAGACGAAAAAACGAAACCAGACTGAAATCGGTTGAGTTTAAGCCAAGTTTTGATCAAAAAACCATATAAAATATTGGTGATTTTTAAGCCACAAATGAACCCAATTTTGACCAAAAAATGTAAGGGGTTACATCGTCAAAATTGTGAAAAATTTGACAAAAATTAGATATCGAATTTTGAACGCAGAAATGTTCTCCTATTAAAACTAGGAAGAAAAAACCAAACCGGAGTGAAATCGGTTGAGTTTAAGCCGAGTTATGATCAAAAAACCCTTAATGGTGTTAGAGATTTGGAAGCCAAAAATGTACCCATATTTCTCCAATATTCTTATATATATCCTAATGGGCTATTAATATTCTATAAAATTACCCAATCATATCTATATGTGGTAATACCATTTGATTAAATTCTCCGCCATGTGCCATCATATGCTTTTCTCAATGGTTTTAGGGTTGCACATTGAGTTTTTTTTGGCGTAAACAGCGAGTAGAGATAGTGGATGTGGTTTTAAGCGGCTTGTGCCTTAAATACAATTATCTCTTAACCAGCACACAGCTTAAAAAATAAAATGTAATCGCTTGAGGGCACACACCCACTTATATGAATATTTATTGTATGTGAATATGCATATTTGAGCGGGTTCGAAGCTTATCGATAAATGATTTTCAGGCCGCATTTATAAGCGGATATTGAATGGCTGGCCCAAATCCCGCGAAATGTTGATAAATCTACTCTTAGGAAATTAAGTTTTATGTTGCCACAACAACAGAAAATAAGTAGTTTAAATTCAAAAGAGGGTTTTTATATTTTTATATGTGTATATATCAATATTTTCCTTGTGGTTCCTGCTGGCTGTCTTGGTGTTACTTTTAATCATTAATCATGACAAATCGGAGGACAAACAGCAGCCAGTGACACTTGCCGCCTGTTGCAATTTAATTAGATTAAAAATGCATATAATTTATCAAAAGGCAAAGGGTATGGGGGAATCGGTGAGAATGGGAAAATGGGAAATGCCACATGTCACAAGACGTAGGCCAGAGTAAAAGTCAAATCCGAGGCTTTCTGTGCTGTCTCCTGTCACAGACATACATACATAGTACATATGGAAAAAAGTAATTTAATTGCATTACAAGGCGCGGGAAAGATAAAAAAAAACACAACAACATAAATAATCTGGAAAGTGAGTAAATATGCATATGAAAGGAGTGTAATGACAATGAAAATGCGTAGCTAATTAGCAAACTGACAGCACAAAGGGGCGAAAAGTATATATATATATATATGTGTATATGAAGAGATGTGAGGAAAAATGGGGAGAATATTACGTATACGCACCGTTAGACAGGGCAATGAATTATGCAAAAATTTATAGAGAGAGAGAGAATGCGACAGGGAGAAGGCAGAAGAACGAACAGCGAGCGAGGTAGATCCTTTTGTTATTTAATTTTCATTCATTCTCATTTTCCTGTCTTCGTTTTTTCCCGTCCTCCTTCTTTTTTCTGCCACAACATTTGACATTTTATCACATTTAAAAAATATTACAAAGGCTCCACAGCGAGGGTGGCCGGTGGTGGAAGTTGTGCGATATAAGCCACGTACTAATATGCCATCTAATTTGTTATTCATGTGATTTAAGCGCGTCAAAGAAGATTAATGACTGAAAGCGCTTGGCGCCAAATTGAAAAGTGGCAAAAAGCCAAAGCAAAGCTCATAATAACAAAAGCCAGCAAAGGGGGGCGGCGGCAGTGTGATTGCGGTGTCTGAGGGATAATTTAATAATGCCCAGATTGGTTAACCCCTCCGCAGGTCCCGTGGTGGGGAGCCTTAATGCGGAATGAAATTCAATTAGAGCACCACTTTGCGATTAACCCAATGAGCGGCGGCTGAGACGGCAAATTCCAGCGAGTATTTAATAGATCGCTGGGCAAGTGCATTTTACAATTTTCTTCTTTAAAATATTACTCATACGCAGTGGTGTCTTTGCTATAATATTTTTTATTTCTTGTGAGAATACACTTTAAAAAATATATATATATATATATATTTCATATTTATATTGTATTAATATTTAAAAATAATAAATGAACAGAAATTCAGGTTTCTTGTTTTTTTTGTTCTTTAATTAAAATGCAGATCTTGGTGGGTAAAAATTATACTCCAAATTTAAATATATAATTTTATGCCAAAATAAATACATGAATTAATGCTAAAAGGTCTAAAGTTTATTACTCATACGCAGGGAGGACAAAAGTGTAAAAGCTCTAATTTTAAAACATTTATTATGACTTATACGTAAAGTATCTTTATAAACTATAGAATATATAAATTATATAAAAAGTAAAATATATAAAATACATAAAATATAAAATAGATAAAATACGAAATATATAAAATGCGCTCAAAATATAGTTCAATAAATAAATTACTTTAATTTGGACCCTAATTTTCCTCTGTATATTGCTTAATTTTCCCTTCAGATTTGTGCCACATACTTTCAGGCGTTTAATGCAGAATGCATTGCAAAATAATCTTGTAAACTTTTAAAATCTTTAAATTTACAAACTGAAACCATTTGAAAATATGTACAAAAATATATAAAAGAGGGTTTTATGGAACGAATATCTTTACTGGGAAATCCGAGTTATAAGAATAAATAAAACTTTATTAGAAAACCGTTTTTAAAAGAATTTTACTAAATGAAAGCTAAAGTTAAATGCAACTTGGCTAAAATCAAATTTATTCTTATGAAGTTAATTGAAATAAAATATATTATATGCTTCAAAGACAATTTTATTTCACATTTAGACATATATAGATTTTTATATAATTATAATTATAATAATTAAATTAGGCTTGTAAAATATTAAATTACTTTAAATAGGAAAATCTCATTTTAGAATCTTTTTAAAAGTTTTGCTAAATAAAATAGGAAATAGGTAGTTATTTAACTGCTTGGCTTAAATCAAATTTATTTTTAAAGCAAATAATTAAACTAAAATAAAATAAAGTTGATTTATAAATATTTGAATATTCTGCTGTCTATTTAATACCTACAAAAACCTGACAAACAAACAAAGGCCCGAAATATGTCTTCGTGGAAACCGAAATTAGTTGGAATTTGCAGTGCGAAAGGAAAAGGAGGTGGAGAAAGAGCTGGAGGAGGAGCTGAAGGAGCCGGAGGAGGTGGAAGATCTCGAGGAGGAAGTCCTGTTTCCATTGTTGGTTTGTTGGTGGAAGTTTGCGTGCCGCAGCTATTAGCTTTTGTCTGTTTGCAAATGGCTTTCGCACTGGCTCTTTGATGCGGTCACTCGGTGTGGGCGAGGTCAAAGGTTGCGGGCTGCGGGGCCAAAAACTTTGAGAGTTCTTTTCACCGCAAATTAAAGTGCACAAAATGCTAAAGTTCCCAGTGAAATATTTACGAGACAGCCGGCGGAAAATGGAAAACGGGGCTCCTCCTGCTCGTCACCGTGCTTGAAAAATTGCTTTGTTTCAATAGCCAAGAAACTGGTGGGGAAACTGGCCGAAGGATTTTCTGCGGTTTTTCCTATACCCTCCTCCCACTCTCCACCTCTCCACCCCCCTCTCTACAGAAGCAACAGCTTCGCAAAAATTGCAACCGTCGCCGGCGCCTGCATTGAGGAAACTAAGCTCGGTTATTTTCCCACCGGAAAACTCTTCGCCTTCGCCTCCGCCTTCGCCTTCGCCTTCGCCGCCGGAAAAGTCTTGAGAAAATGTGCGGTTTCTGCGGCTCCTACTTGAGAAATCTAATTAAACAAATAACAAAAGCTCGGCTTGGCAGTAAAATCCACGCACTAAGGCATATTAATAATAAGTTTCGGTTGACTGTACACACGCCCAACTTTCCGGCCAAAATAATTCCAATCTATGAAAACTTTCGGCCTGCGGTCAATAAGTTTTGCCAATGCCATTGTACGCTTCCAGCCTATTATCATAATGTTTCGTTTAAATGCTGGCAGTGGTTTTCCAAGTGGAGTCACTCGAAAGCAGTTTAAAGGGGGTTCCATTAATGGTTAATTTATTGGAGAACAATTAAGACCAAAATCGAGGTATATAATTCAAAGAAATATGCATTAAAGGCAGATGATGGATGTTGGGGAAAATAAATAAATAA